>JAJOOS010003908.1:0-107848 GCA_029582725.1 Solanum chiquidenum
CCCGAAACAGCTCGTTACACGGCTCTAGTCGCGAAAGACGCGAAAAGAGCCGCGCAGGACATGGGGAGGGTACTACAAGTTGAAATTGAAAGCGAGGAAGCAAAAGTCGAACAAATTTCTAGGGATGAAACTAATCAATTCGGTCTGTTTTCATGGGAATTCGTTAGACGCCATGGGTTGCACTTATTCGGAACGTGTTCCACATGGTTTTTATTAGATATTGCTTTCTACAGCCAGAATTTGTTCCAGAAAGACGTGTTCTCTGCTGTTGGATGGATCCCTAAAGCCCCAACAATGAATGCTGTTCAGGAAGTTTACAAAATTGCCAGAGCGCAAACATTAATTGCGCTCTGTAGCACGGTGCCAGGGTACTGGTTCACCGTGGCGTTTATTGACATTATTGGAAGGTTCGCAATCCAATTGATGGGATTCTTCTTCATGACTGTGTTTATGTTCGCGATCGCCATCCCTTACCATCATTGGACATTGGAGGCTAACCGTATTGGATTCATCATAATGTATTCCCTTACATTTTTCTTCGCGAATTTTGGGCCTAACGCGACTACATTTGTGGTCCCGGCTGAGATTTTCCCAGCCAGGCTTCGGTCAACATGTCATGGAATTTCAGCGGCTGCAGGTAAGGCTGGGGCTATAGTGGGAGCGTATGGATTCCTATACGCTGCCCAAAGCAAAGATCCAACAAAAACAGATGCAGGATATCCAACGGGTATCGGAATAAAGAACTCACTTATTGTTCTAGGGATTATCAATGCTCTAGGAATGCTTTGTACATTTTGTGTGCCAGAGTCAAAAGGAAAGTCTCTGGAGGAAGCATCACAAGAAACTATAACTGGAGAAGCATGACCTCATTAATTAATAGTTTTTGGAGAATTGAGTTGTAATTTTGTGTGATGACTGATGCAAGTTTTGTAATTTTTTTTTTCTTTCTTTTTTATGTATCTGTTTGCTTTATTTTAAATGAAAATATTGTTTCAAAATATTAAATTGACATTCTTTTGGCAAATGTTTGAGGTTTATGGGGGTACCAAAACAACCATTTATAAACTCATCATTCATTCGATTCAGTAAGTCAATACTAATGAACTTCATCATCGAGAATGATCACTCAACTGCAGCAGTAGCAACGGGAAGAATTAAAGCAAATTTCAACCCCATAAAGAAAAACAATAAATGTTTTCAAGAAATTTCAATTATACAACGTACAATCGAAAGAGCAACAAGCAACATGTTTAATCTCCAAAAATTGGAAAATGTAGAAAATGATGAGATGTAGTACAATCGAGTGTAATAATAAATCGGACTAGATTGAGATCAATTCCACGAAAGAATATGGTGTATGTGAGAGTGTCAAATATGTGCTATTCTCTATCATTTAATCAGAAGTCTAGAATTCATCCTTCATAATGAAATTGTCTTTGATAATCGAAACACTTTATTCTCAAAGTGAGGTTTTCGGACAGTTCTTTAGGATTAGTCGGTTTTAAATACGGATAAGAAACCAAAATAAAATAGAGACAAACGAAAGTCAGCTATATATGTCCACTTAATTAGCACATGCCATGAATGATTAGCAGTCTGCACGACTATATTATTAGCTGAATATGCCCTAATTAATTAATTTTTAAAATGGGCCCACTAGATTATCTTACTTCATTTTTTTTAAGAGCAATTTTCACATATAGCAAACATAAAAATTATATTTGTATGTTATACTATAGTTTGCATAATTGCGCTTCATAACAAATTTCATGTTTGCTATGGAGCTTTTGATTTGTATAATTCACTACAAACATTCAATTTTATACAATTTGTTCAGTTTTGTATAAATTCATTTATACATTGTAATTTGTATAATAAGATCTGTATTTATATAATTATAAGTGTATAGGACGAAAATATATGTATTTATATTTGTATATACACTTTTCTCTCGCTTTAGACAAAAAAAAAACATTTATACATTTTATATCAAAATTTATAAAATGGCTAATTGTATACCGAAAATAGCTAATTGTATATCGAATCAGATGGCAAAAAAAGGGGATGTTTGCTACAAATTACATTAAAATAAACTATGGCTATAACATTTAATTTGAATTAATAGTTTGTTATTTTATATAATTTTCCCTTTTTTAATTAGCAGTATCTAAATCCAAATCATTGACTTTTTGACAATACTTTAAGTTAATTACTTCTAATTCAAAATTAAGGATACCATAAAAAAAAATAGTTTGATTAGTATATACGATTGGTATCTCTGTTTTATTGAAGGAGTGAATAAGGTGCACGTCCACTCTTAACTAGAGGTCGCAAGTTAAAATTTTGAAAATGATAATTTATTCGGGTCGGTTTCCATCCCATTAAGGGTCCAACACCAGCCCACATAAATTTATAGATGGTTTGGGTTGGCTCGTCTCAGGTTTTTAGCCCATGCCTTCTTGGCCCAGCCCATTAAGGGTAACTTTCGTGAGGGCCTGCTATTTAATTTTAATTTTGGAAAAATTAAGGGATTTATGTAACACTATGAGATTTGTGTAAAATTCTCAATTTTTGTCTTGAGCTTTTTTGTTTCGAAATCTTCCTCTTCTACCACCTCCTCCTCCTTTGGATTTGCCACGAGCTTTGATTTCGTTTCATATTGTGCAACATTTAAGATAGAAGTAATTAAATTTTTCCGTTTTATCTTTCTACTAAATCTTTTATTGAAAGTGTAAATAAGTTTGTAAAATTTTAAAAAAGTTTCTTACAAGGTAAATTAAATTTTCCCGTTTTACCCTTTATCCGCCACGATCATATCTGAATATACTAATAAAAAGACTCGTGGCACGTTTATTGCTGCTGTGTTTGCAATGCAAGGTTTCAGAATCTTGGTTGGTGGAATGGTAGCTATTGTTGTATCCGTTTTGTTTAATGCAGGGTGCCCTTCCCCTGCATTTCAACACAATGCTGTTGCATCTACTGTCCCCGAGGCTGATCACGCTTGGCGCGTGATCTTAATCCTCGGGGCTCTCCCTGCTTTACCAACAATCTAACATATTACTGGCGGATGAAAATGCCTGAGACAGCACGTTACACGGTCCGAATGTGAGCACGTTTGTTGTCCCCGCGGAGATTTTCCCCGCGAGGCTACGGTCAACGTGCCACGGGATGGGAAAGCAGGGGCAATGGTTGGTGCATTTGGATTTTTGTATGCAGCACAATCAAATGATCCAAACAAGACTGATTCTGGTTACCCTCCAGGGATTGGTGTCTTTGATTGTTTTAGGTTGTATTAATTTCTTTGGAATGTTGTTTACATTGTTGGGAGGAAATGTCAAAGGAAAATGAAATATCAATATGATCATTTTTCTAATTTGTATCTTGGAGGAATGAATAAATATATGATGAGAGTATAAAAACTTTATTCTTTTTGATTTATATGTTGTTTTCGCTCGGTCAGGTATTTTGGTTCGATTACCATGTTATTTGTTGTTGCTATTGTTCTCTTTCTCTTTTAATTTTAGCATGACTTCTTCATTACTATATTTCTTTTTCATACGTGATTTTGCTATGTTTTATTTGAGGTGGGAATCTATCGGAAATAGCTTCTTTACAAGGTAAGGGAAGGGAAGGGATAAGACTATACATATCCCATTTTATCTAAACTTCACTTGTGGAATTACACTGTGTATGTTGTAGTTTAAAAACTTTAAAGCGTTTTTAGGCTTTGTGTTTTTTCTTTTTCTTTTATAACCATTTGATGATATTCATCTACATCTTGACTAATTCAAATTCGCATAACGTAGGATTTATAAACTTTGATTACTACTTATGTTATTGAAACTCTCTAAAAAAGTTATCGCATCCTATTTTGAATCTTTCAAAAATACGTTGCTTTTAGAGAATTCGAAATGTAACATTTTCGAAGAAGTTTAACTGGCTTAGCTCACTAGTACCACCAAGGGAACGCACATTCGTGTGCAATTGTCGAGCCGTCGCCCTAAATACTTGACTTTGACTAATTGGGTCAAAGTGCTCTCTTTCCTGGCACCCTATTATCTTAATCCATAATTTAGCAATAATGATCAATGGTTTGACATTTTGTTCCACATAATGGTCAATGTTTTTTTTAAATTAAAAAAATAGTTACTTCCTCAGTTCTAATTTATGTAGCATTTTTGCATTTTGAGATTCAAATAAATATATCGCATTTAAAATAATTTAAATTTATTCTAAATTATATAAACTTAAAATTCTGAATCCGCGTCTGAATTTATAAAACGTCCAATTTAAACATAGAACACGTGGCAATTTGATGCTCACTATATTTTGATGAAATTTATGCGAGTTGAACTTTTTTTGTTCTTCCAAAGGGAACCAACTGGCAATGGGTAATGTGTTGGAAATAATTATTGATAATGATTAATGACAAACTCAATGAATCTAAAGGAAAAGTATTTTAGGAAAAAGAAAGAAGCTAAAGTGACAACATTGAACACATATACTCTTCGTCTTATGTAAAAGTGTTTTATTAAATAATTCAAATAGTCGTTCATCTAATTATATAAATTAATAATAAAAAAATAAATATGTATAATCGTGTATAATCAATATATAATATATATATGTATGTAGACTAACAAAAGTAAACAACAAAACTATAGTCGAGTGTATGTAAAGATTGTGAATAAAATTTAATAAATCAAAGAAGGTTTTTAATTCATAAGTCACTTACATGTAAATAATCTTATTAGTTTACTTAGTTGACTATTTCAATTTTCACTTTATTAATGAGAGTTTGATTCTCTATTTTCTCCATTTTATATATATAAAGTTAATGGTCAAATATACACCTAAAATATCATGTTTTTCAAGTTTCATATCTGAATTATTAGTTATATGAGTTTGTCACTCGAATTACCATCAACTATTTATCAAAACATATCTCAATTACCAGTTGTTCCCTTCTCCTACCTGAAGTATCACCATTACCATTTATGTAGGAAAATAGAACAATTGATAGTTGAAGTATATATGTTCTGTCAAATAATTGATGATAGGTTAGGTACGAAAATGATTGATACTTGATAGTTCAAATATGAAACTTGAAAAAAATAAAACATTTTAAGTGTTTTTTTAATCTTCACTCCTAAACAACAACAACAATATATATATATATATATATATATTCGCAATATTTGTTTTTTATTCTTTAAATACGCATAAAATAAATTCGCTATTTTCACAATATTTTTTCTTTATTTCTTAAATACGAGCAAAATAAATTTGCTCTTACTCAATAGCTCAAAACCACGTAAGAAATACGTAAGACATGAAATAAAACGCACATTTTCCCCCATCCCTTTTTTATGGTCCACACACTTGCATTATACAATATCTAATCATGTTAATTATTTTTAATGAAAATAAATACAAAAGCAAACACAACTTCATGGAAATTGCAAGAAAGGACTTTTTGACCTTTGACTATTCTTTTTATTTCTTTTAAAATATGTTACTCCAATATAAATACCCACTCTTAGCCTACACTTAAAACCATTTTCTTTCTTTCTTTCCACTGAAACTGAAGAGTGAGACTTCTAATAATTTCTCTCTCACACACAAAAATTTGAAGAAAAAAAAAGGGAGAAAGAAGTTAAAGTTATTTCTTTTTAGTCTGTTTAAAAAAAAAAACAAGTGAGGAAAAAGATAAATGGGTAGAGCACCTTGTTGTGAGAAAACGAGCTTGAAGAAAGGGCCATGGGATCACGAAGAAGACCAAATTCTCATCTCTTACATTAACAAAAATGGCTATGGCAATTGGCGTGCACTCCCTAAACAAGCTGGTAATTGCTCAAAAATTACTATATATTCTATTTGTTTCAATTTAAGTTACGTTATATTCATTTTGACTTTACACATGTTATACTATAATGTTAACTCCCTTTCTAAATTTGTAAATATTTTGACTATTAAACATGTTTGATCAATTCTTTTTGGGGAAAAATAAGTTCTTTTGATTAGTTGTAGGAGTAGTTCTATTTAGAAGCTGAAAAAAGAAGAAGTTTTTTTTGTGATAGCACTTTAAGAATTTTGGTCAAGCATAAATTGTTGATCTAATATTAATAAAAAGTATCTTTTAAATTTAATTTATCAAACACAAATTTTTATTCTCCAAAACTACATTTTACGCAAATACTATGTCAAATTTAGAACTGCAATTTTTATTTTATTTTTAAAAATTGTTTTGCTTAAATTTTGTGCCCCATAAAAAGTAATACAGTAATAACTATTTTGTTGGCCTATTATGTTTACTAAAAATTTGATGAAGAAATTATTAGAAAAATATCATGGAATTGGAAGTAAAAAAAGATGTTTTTAAAGAATAAAAACCTATTTTTGATTTATATTTTTCTCAAGATTTTTGAAAATAAAACTAATTTCTGATATTTATTTTACCTTTTTTTTTTTGTTATTCAGGATTATTGAGATGTGGAAAGAGTTGCAGATTGAGGTGGATGAATTATTTGAGTCCAGATATAAAGAGGGGTAATTTCACCAAAGAAGAAGAAGATAATATCATCAATTTACATGAAATTCTTGGCAATAGGTTAGTAATTATTAATTACGAAATTTGTTGCTAATATGTCGCTTATATATAGTCGATTAACATAGTTTTTAAATAAATTTATAATTATGTTAGTGTTAATAGAATTAACGATAAATTTTATTATTTAGTGAAAGATGTAATAGTTCATCTCTAATTTTTAATATTTTGTATAAATTTGTTATTAAGGGATTCAAAATGTGAGGATCATAGTCATACACACTTTGATAACATGTCCTTATGCCCATGTTTTTTTTAAAAATTGTGAAAAGATTCGTTTAGATAAGTTGGTAAATAGAATATTAATGATAATTCTATTAGAAAATCTATGCAATAGAAATATATGCATTAATTGTAATTAAAAATATAAATGTAGATGTGACATAGACTCCTATTTCCCTAGATTTGACATTATAAATATAATATATTTAACGAAAATCTCAAATATCAATGCGATATTTAATTTAGAAAGATTTTTATATTATACCCTTATTCTAATTAAAAAATGATTTTTTTTCTTCAGATGGTCAGCAATAGCAGCAAGATTACCGGGAAGAACAGATAATGAAATAAAAAATATTTGGCACACCCACTTGAAGAAAAGGCTAAAAGATTATCAGTCTCCTCAAAGCTTCAAAAGACACTCCAAAAAAATTAATCAAATAAATAATTGCATACATGCTCCTAACTCACCAGAAATATCGTCTAGCGAGACGTCAGTCATGACAACTGATTCATCGTCAATTGCCACATTCGATACGACGATCGACGATCAAATAGTAATTAAACATGAAGAAATGGACTCATCAGAGTATTTCACCAAGATCGATGAGAGTTTTTGGACAGATGAATTAGCGACAGAGAACAACTTCGATTTTGTTACTACTATGGATGGTGAAGAATTTCAAAGCTTAGACATATTTAATAGTACAACAATTATGGAGGATGACATTGACATGGACTTTTTGTTCAACTTTTTCATAAAGACTGAGGAATTTTCAGAATTACCAGAACTTTGAGGAGTCAATTTTGGGTTTCATTATAAATTGGGAGTATGACATGTTTGAAATTTTTATGTGTTTTTTCTTGACCATTAAATATGGGGAGGACCACCAAATTCTTTTATTATTTTATTTATTTTGAGATTTGAACTTCTTTGTTTTTAGTTTTAACATTTAGTATAAAGTTACCACTGATGAGTGGATAGTGGGAAATACAATATTGGCATGTGAAATAATGCTAATTATACAGAGAGAGACATATTAAGGGACCTTGTGTATGAAAAAAATATTTAAATTTATTGATCAGTCATGTCATATAGGCCCAATCAAGTTAGACATTCAATTACTATGATTTGAATTATCTGGAGAATGCAATGTTTGATATATGTATCAGAAAGATGGACAATCAATTATATTTTTCGATACACTCAAAAGATTAATTAAACGTCAGAACTGCCTTTTACAAGAGGCATTTTTTTTTATTATTATTCCCTCACCAAACAAATCCTAACATAAAAGATAGGATTTTTGAGACACTACATTATTTGATTTTTTTACATAATAATGTTACATTTAGGCATATTGCCTGCTAGACCTAGCTCCTGGTCCAAAAACACTAAGTTCATCCCTATTATACTTCAAGCTCTTTGCCTCTTGCCTTGAAATTTGGTATGAGTTCATGAGGACTTCCTCTGGCATGGCTCTGATAGCCGATAAACGTCCGGCTAATGGGCTAATCATCGCGTTGTCATTGGTCTTGAAAGCGATGTAATCGAGCCCTTGCTCCCCTGCCTTCTTCACTATAGCAAAGTTTTGAGGCACGACGATAAGTTGCCCCTGCCTCACCTCATCATCAAACACGGACTTTCCCGCGTTCCCAACCACCTGGAACCGGCCGCTCCCACGGATGATATAGATGATTGAGTGAGCGTTCATGTTCCAATGTGGTGCCACTATAGCATTCTGTAATACGTGCAAAAATGTCACGAGAAATTTAACTTATGTACACTGATCATATATACAATAACACATTTAGAACCATTTTTTTTTCAAGTGACTAACTCCTATTGACAAATTAGTATGAACAATTACGTGTAGTTATCTCAAATTACTTGTTATGTCATGCTACTAATTCATAGTGAAGAATACATGCATTTATATCGAGCTACTATAGTTCAGAGTAAGAGTATATATAAAAGTTAAAACTCTTTAATACGAAAAACGAAATTGTCAGTATATAAAAGTTAAACTTTTTAATAGGGATAACCACTTACGTTGTAGAGGGTTCCTCTCTCAGCGCTGAGCTGGAGCCAGTTAAGGACGGGGAGAGTGTTGCTGTTGACGGTGCTTATGCGTCCGCCACGTGGATTGTACACGTCAGACCTAGAAGGATGGCCAATGTTCTCCCTCAACTCCATTGTGCAAAAAGTTTCTTCCAATCCATTACGAGGGATTCCTCTTCTACTATGCCATTCTCTTTCTTCTTCTTCTTTAGCCTCCGGGAGGAGGAACCGAAGGTTCTCAGCCTGGACAATAACGCCCCTCTCGGGGGCCTGTTCCTGGATCTTTCGTATAACCTCAACGTCTACATTGAATGCCTCGGAGAGAACTTGAGCATCGAATCCACTTAACATGTTGCCTCCTTTCTCTTGTTCAGATCCTCTTCTTCCATATTGGCTGGTTGTCTCTTGTTGTCTTCCTAATACTTGTTGTTGTACACCACGTTGAGGATTTCCAGCTAGGAAGAATTCCTGGCAAATAAAAAATCAATCAATCAAAAAAAATGAATCAAATACCATGATCCTTGAGTCGAGGCTCGTCTTATCACAACAACTTCTCTATCTATGAGGTAGAGGTATGTTGAGTCTAAAAATTAAAACATGTTATAAATGAATGACATTTTTATTTATATAAGAGAGTGATTCAAAGATTTTACTAGCTATAGTATATATACTATATTCATCATATATAATGGTCACTAATTTCCTTCTTGAAACAACTCTATGTGGTTCCAATTTCTTTTGTATCTTGTGAAAAGAACTACTTCCTCCGTTCCAATTTATGTAACAGTTTTGAATCGTGAACATAGACTTGTGCAATCATGTTGTAAAATGAAAAATAATTCTTTATTTAGAAACGTATCATTCTTTTTAATTACCCTGAATGTGAGGTCAAGTTGATTGGCAACATTAGAAGTGTCAATAAGTGAGACACTAATAATAGGTTCTTCACCATCATTGTATGTCCAGTGGGTAACTCCAGCAGGCAATGCAAGAATATCTCCCGCCCGAAAACGCCTAACTTTCTGGTGACGATCGAGTGATCTCTGCCCTCTATCTCCTGACCGCTCCCTACGATCAAGTGGCGACTCTGTTTCAAATGTCTCGGCGCAGCCTGGGAATATTGTTGAATGAACTCCACTTCCTACATTCATCAAAATAAATGTCAAATAAAACCATAACACAAGATAAGCTATACTACATAAGAGTAGTAGAGTAGCGTGACAGTGACAGATTCAGAATTTAAATGCTACTTATGATGTTATTCAGAGTACGAGAGTCAAAATATTGCAAAAGAAGAAAGAAACTAACTCAATTTGAAGTGAATTCAAGAATAAATATTTTGAAATAAAATTTATGTTTGGATGTGTCAAAAAAGTATTAATTTCTTATGCGAATTTGAAAATAAATTCTTTGATTTACTTAAATAAATTTAATATTTTAAAATAAAAAGTAAAAAAACACTCAAAAATTGATTTCTTCAAATTTTATGAAATAATTTTTGTATATTTAAAAACTAAATGAAAAGTAGAGAAACATACAAAAATAGATTGTTCAAATATTCTCAAACAAACTTTATATATTTGAAAACTAAATAAAAAATAGAAGAAAATTACAATAATTAATAAATCAGGAATATCTATAAAATATTTAAGAAAATGGTGGTCAATGAAAAATATCTTTAACAATGCGAAAAAGTAAATGTGTCATATAAAATAGAACAAAGAGAATATTTATGTAAGTTTTGAATTAAAATGATGGTTAACTGAACCACTCCAATAGACTTTACTCGATTTAAATCTGAATTAGTTAAATTCATATAAATAAATAAATAAAAAATAGTAGACTTGCCTTGAACAATATAGATGAGCTGGGGAGTGTTGCTATAGTAAGGCAACAAAAGCCCGTTGCGTCGGATCTCATGCCTAACGGCTTGAACTCCGGCGCACTCGAACTGTTCTTGGGTAGCATCCCAGAACTCAACTACACCCGCCTCGGACTCGAACCTATGGTTCGGTTCTTGAGCGTTCAAACGCTCAATCTGGCACTCGGTCTTAGACCTGAGTGCCCGGTGCTGCTGCTGATGTTGCAGCCTTTGCCAGAACTGCTGTCGCTCAAAGATTTGAGCGAAGCTGATCTGGCAAAGAAAGAGAAAACAAAAGAAAAAACATAGGAAAGAGGACTTAGAAGCCATTTTTTTTTTATATAACTATAATTACTCTTCTTTTTTGTTGATGAAAAATTGGGGAAAAGAGGTGGAAATTTATAGGGAAAAATTGAAGAAAAAAGATTGACACGTAATTGTTTGCATGGAATCAAAGTGTTTGATTGATTTTAACACATATGAAGAGGTTTTGTGTGAAATGTGGCATAATGAGTTGTTCCTTTTTGTGTTTTTATTTGCATGGAAGTTTGTTTTTATTCATAATGTTTATTATGTGGGATTGTTGGTTTGGTGTTGCAAGTGTTGTGGTGCATACCTTGTTTATGGTTTTGAAAGTATTATCAAATAAGAGCGAAAGATACAAAGATTAATAACGCACAGATTAGTAACGTCTGTAGAAATTAGTAATATTGAGATTAGTAATTGTAGGAATTATTTTTTATCAAGTGTTTGGTTCATTGTTTCTCACCTAATTTTGTGTTTGGTGTCTCTACAAAAAAGCTTCTTTCCAATTATATCCTTGATGGAATTTTCTATTTCATGTAATTGAGTCAAGGTAGATAACCGTCGGACAATATTATTTTTTTGTGGCCTTCTAACTAGCTAGGAGAAGAACAATTTTATCGTCATTTTTGCTATTTTCTCACTTGAATTATTAGAGGGTAAATAATTGTATCTTAGTAAATTGATCACTCACAAAAAAATAATTTTTAATTTAAAAAAGATAGACCATCTACTTTTTAAATCGAAAAGAAGATAAACAATAGTAAAATCGAATAAACCATCTAAGTTTACACATAAAAATTGCAAGTTATAGTTTTAATGTGTATGTATTTTTATAAATTGTTCAAAATACAAATAAGAAAACCACATATATATATCAACAAATAATACATTAAATTAAGATCACAAACGTCATGCGGTCGATCGGTCATATATTTGTCTTTTCAATCGATAAATGTTATAACTCACATTTCAAATATTGTATTGATTTGTAATGAATTTATTTAGCAACAAACAAATTTCTCTAAATAATAAAATTTGTAAGGTAATTTATTTAAATAATACTAATATATGAATTATTTGTCCTAATACACTCTACCAGACCTCGTAAGCACAAAATCCAGCCTCCGGAGGTTGATTTAAGACTAAATATTGAGCACTTTTTAATAAAACTAATCTCCGGAGGATGATTTTTATAGCGCCAAAATTAGAAAAATGCAAATCGACCTTTGGAGATCGGTATTTTTTTTTAAAGAAATAATGTTTATGATATAAAAACGATGATACCGATTAGTACAATATTGAGGTCGGTATTGCCCCAAAACCGATCTCTAGAGGTCGAATATGGTCTATGGAGGTAAATTTTGACCTTTTATTAAAGTAATGTTAGTTGCAAGAGTTTTTGCATTTTAATTAAACGTGTACCATATATATATATATGTATCGAGGGTCTATCAAAAACACGTTTTCTTCTCTATATAAGTAAAGATAAGGTTTGTATACATTCTACCTTTTCCGAACCCCATTTACGAGATCATGTGTTGTCATTATAGTTATTGTGGCGTACCCTAGGTGTATTTCCCCATTTCATTGTTAGGTCTTTTTATAAGACAATCGAACTTCCTTAACTTTGGTGGTATGAAGTATAAGTACTCAGTTAGATACAACAAAATAATGTGTTTGTACCTTATAAAATAGATGTATTGTAATTATAAAAAAGATAATATTGATCTTAGTTCAATTAATTATGTTGGCACGTTTTAGACGATATTCAATCACCACTAAAGGGATGTAGTGGAATAAATGAGATCCCTCCATCTTAATCAGAGGTCTCCATTTGAGCCTTGAAACAAACAAATTCCTAGTTAATAGGTCGGGCTACTTTTACCTTATTTTGTGGCGCGAATCTGATTTAGTCGAGCTAGTAAATTTCAGAAACCAGATGAAAAAGAACATATTCAATCACTTCAAACTCAAGTGTTAAACTACTAACTAAGAAACAATCTATATTTTGTATACATGTGAGTTCTCAAGAGGATAAATTTATTTTTTGTGATGATTTAGGGGGTTAAATTTATCCTTCAAGTCCAAAATATATGTCAGTTCTAAAAAAAATCTATAAGGCATACAATATACCAACTTCAAGCTCGTTGAGTTTAAATCTTGAACCCGCCTCTATGCTAACAACTAAGCTGGACAAAATTAGCAATCACTACGTCTACGAAGACTATGATGCTTCACTATTTTCTTGTGGTGGTGGTGGTGGTGGTGATGCGGGTGATGAATCAGTAGTAGTAGAGGCAACGTTTATCTTCGGAGGGCTGTACTTTTTCAGTAACCTGTCTTTGTTTTCTTTCCACCATTCTTCTGCTTGTTGCTCCGCAAACCTTCGTTTACTGCAAGAAATTGTTTAATCAACAAACAGTACATTTCATGTGACGATGTTTGACGAGGCACATTGTTTAAGAAAGAAAGACAGTCTTTTGAAACTTGAGATCTAAAACAAGTCATAGATAATTGTGTCTATAAATCATGTCATAGATAATATAGGAAAATGTCGTTCTTCTTTGGACAAACTAAAAAAAAGTGTGCCAGATAAAACGAGACAGAGGGATTGAGGGGATTACAAGTAATCAAAACTGCAACAGAGGAAATTTAGTTAAATACCTGAATCTAACTCGTTTGAAGATCTTGGTGCCATTTGTAAGTTGAAGGAGAGTGACATAGACGCCAGGTTCAAATTGTTCGATAACTTCCTTTTGTCCCTCTCTCGGAGCTCTAGGTGACCCCGAGAAACTTCTAGGAGTTGATTGTCCATGGTTTTCACGTACTGTTCCATCGACACTGTGTGACGTTTCATGGATTCCAGCAGCATCCCAATGATCATTTCTAATGACAGACTCGGATATATTATTTCTATGTGTTGGCTTCTGATGACTATACGACGTGTCTGGTTGCAAAGAAGAGTTGTCTTCAGATGCTTGATTCCCAAATGTATTAAGAAATGATTCAACTTGAGCATGTATGGATTTAATGGCTGGACTCTCAGAGATATCAGGAGGCAGTTCTTGTGTCATATCTTTCAGCTGAAGTAACAAAAGACACGATTACACGCTCCATTATCATGACATGAAGACGTAACGAACAAAAGAAATCAAACTTTTATACACGAAACAACCGTGTGGGAGTTGAATCCCCCATAAGAAAGACAAGATCAAACAAGTTATAGGAATTTGGATGATTTCATTCAACTAAAGTTATATGATGTTGAACCTGTCTGTTGCTCAGACTCTTGTGAAATACCATTTGGTGCGTGTCGGATCCTCCAAAAGTAGTGTATTTTTGAAAAATCAGACACAGGTGAGATAGTAGTTTTGGAGAGTCCAAGCAATATCTAAAGATTGTACCCAACTAACGATTTTCTTTGAGGTAAAATATAAAAGAGGCAAACTTTTTGATAAATGTATCTAAAAATAACTAAATGGAATTCTGAAGATGAGGAAAATATAACACAAATCATAAACGTAAGAGAAGCAATTTGAACATTACTTGAATAGTAATAGACTTCATGGTTTCCACCGCAACATTACACTTTGATGCTCTCTCTGCAACCAACCTTGACGATTCTTGAGAACTTTCCTTCAATTTTCGTAGTTCAGCATCTTGTCCGTCACTTTTCTGCTTTAAACTTTTGATCTACAAATGTAAACGAGACAACTAATAATGATACCTCCAAGGGCGGCTCAATAAAAATTGCTACTTTTTCCCCCTACAAATTTCAATATTTTCCTCTGGATAGGTCTAGACATAAAGTTCATCAATTAAATGATAAATCCTCTTGTTTTATATGTGAAGAGTTCCATACCTGGTTTTGCAATTTGGCAACTTCTTGGTGCAATACGTCATTTGTCTTTCTAAGACTATCAATGACACCCCTTGAGAAAACAGGCGCAGGGGAGCGTGGAGGACTTGGCCTTCTCGAGTATGGTGAAGCAGGTCTAGAGTTGGACGAAGGAGGCGGAGGCTGAGGCTGAGACTGAGGCTGAAGCTGAAGTTGAGGTGGTGCTGTCACGACAGGCTTCAAGGCATATTGAAGTGCACTAAGTGAACTAGGAAAAGCAACATCTTTTAATTGCAAAAGTGAGGGAACTTGTGAAGCTCTCACTATACTGAAATTATCTGATTTGATGCCAGGCCT
Organism: Solanum chiquidenum; assembly: GCA_029582725.1. Lineage (NCBI taxonomy): Eukaryota > Viridiplantae > Streptophyta > Magnoliopsida > Solanales > Solanaceae > Solanum > Solanum chiquidenum. Next base: position 15,254 of record JAJOOS010003908.1, read on the forward strand.
CATAGACTTGACTTCGAGGTACTTAATTGGTTCGATCGTGGGAGAGAGCAAAACTCTTGATATTTTCGCCTCCCCCCTGTCTAACTTACTATTCTCTATTGGTCGATGAGAGGAATTGAATTTTTTAACAAAAAGTGAGGAATTTCCTTCGGAAGCCTTTTTCAATTTCATATAGCAAGAGTCACAAACGCGGTGTGGTTTACCTGGAGTTGGAGCCAGTGCAGCTTTCAATGCTTTTTTCGAACTGCAAGCATGACAATGCACTAGTCCACAATTATAACAGTTGTGCCTCTTTCGCGTAAACCCAAATGCTTGTCGACAACCCGAGCAAACAGATTGATCTGCTCCAGACACCCACTTATGAATGCAAATGCTGGCAGTATAATTAGAGCCACATGCTATGTTCTTCACATGCCTGTCTTTTAAGGCCTCGATTAATGTTGGACTGTTGCGATCTTCAGTGTCACCATGACCTAACCTTCCGTTAGCACCTTTTCCCCACGTAAAGACTTCACTTCTTGATGTAAGGACAGCAACATGGAACGAGCCACATGTTATTTCTTCAACAAATTCACCTACCAATCTATCTTGTACAAGAGAAGGAGCCTTCCCATCAGCCTGTGGATTTCCAAGCTGACCATATGCATTGCTTCCCATGATGAAGACGTGACCCGATGTGGTAAGACCAACGGTTATATTATGTCCACATGCTAACTGATGAAAGTTGTAATCGATAAGTGCAGAGACACAGGTCGGAAGCATATAAGCTTCTTTATTTCCATGGCCTAATCTATACTTATCGCCATCTCCCCAGGTGAATAACTTTCTCGTGGGAAGATTTCCACAGTTGTGGTTCGTGACTTCCACGATAGCAGCAGTGTGCCACACACCGCAAGCAACTCTAATAGTCTTAAGTCCATTCAGTGATTGAACTTCCCTGGGATACGGTACAGTTACACGATCACCATGACCTAAGGCGCCATATGTTCCATCCCCAAATGTGAATAGTTTTCCATTTGCAGTTGCCAATGCTGAATGCCAGGTACCACATGCAACCGATAAAACTTGAAGCCCTTCCAGAGGACCGGAAACTCTCTTAGGTATCCAGTGGCTAACATCATTTCCATGACCAAGAAGTCCAGCATTGTGTGTTCCATCACCCCAAGTATATAGATCTCCCATCGTAGACACAGCACAGGTATGAAACTCTCCACACGAAACAAAATCGACGTTTGTAACTGCCAAAAATTCAACAAGTTTTGGGCGGCTAAAATCCCTTTCAACTCCATGACCAAGTCTGCCCCCGGATTCTTCTCCCCAAGTGAAAACCTCTCCTTGCCTTGTAACAAGAGCAACGTGTCGTACACCACAAGCAATTTGATGAACATCAAGAACCACATTTGACTCCAAAGGTTTAGGAGTAAGTACATCATGTTTAACAGGTATTGGATTCCCTGCCCCGTCTTTTAATGCTCCATCACACCAAATCTCCCCCCACACATAAACATCACCTAATGATTCTATGTCATCTGGCCCCGAACCCCCACTCGAACAACTTGGAGTGCTAGAGACACTAATACGGAAACCATCCGAACTTGTTCGTACTTGCATATTTCCACGTTCAGACCCTACATCTGAGCATCGCACATTCGAGGAAGTTTCATAACCATATGGATCAGCAGAAGTCCAATCCCGAGAAATAGTTTGGCTGAAATCTAGTGATGCACCACATGGAGTGGAATTTTGTAACTGCATACAAAATCATAGAGAGAAGATGTCAAAATATGTTACAATAAACTGCTAAATGGTAGTTAAAGACTGTAGAACCTTAACGCACACAAAGAAGCTGATCAAATGGCATGTCTAGTAACTACCATATGTAAATACAATACTTATAAACAAAAACAAGTTAACCATCCCCCATGTATTAGGTTCATAACATCTTTGAAACAAAAAAAGTTATGAGACAAACTTGTATATAGTCTCGAACATCTTTTCCACAGTTCAATTTTAAAAAACGAACTATGATGTTGTCTTCACATCTTCTTTCGTTAGACATGCAACAGTTGAAGGGTAACGCTATCGTTTAGTGTTCCTAGAAAGAAACTTCAAGAAATGTGATGAAGTGAAAGTCACAGATCTTTCATCATTGAATATAAACAACACATTGTGTATTTAGAGCTGGATATCTTTTCAAAACTAGTCAATTTGTGTATGGTAAAAAAAACTAACAAAAACATATCCAGTATAGTCCCACAAGTGGGGTCCGAAGAGGATGTACACAGTCCTTACGCCTACCTTCAGATAGAGAGAGTTTTCTCCAATAGAGCCTCGGCTCATGGTAAAAAATGAAAAAGAGAAAGTGAGTTCCACATGGTACAATATGTAAGATAGATGTAAGAGATGAATAGTTGGTTGCTTTGACCTTAAAGTTCAAGGTTAAAAACTTACATCAGTAATATCACTCCTAGTACGTCTACTACGAGCTTGACCAGCTGAAATTATATTCTTTAGTCCAGCAATCCAAATCTCCGCTTCGATCTTATCCTTGCAGATCTTCAAAATGAAAATGATAATTAACAGTCACCTTAGTAAAACTTTCTCCAAACAATATTCATGACAGCAAAAACCAAATTATCTATTCACCAACCAGATCTAGAGATCTTTCACCATTGTTGTATATAAGGGAAAATGACAAGTACTCCTTCTCTGGGCGCAAAAATCTTTTAAAAACAGGCTGCATAGACATATTCACACGCAAAAGTTCACATTAATAGGTAAAAGAACTCTTTGCAAAATATAAACGCATAATCATTAACTCACAGTTCTCTGGCCAGGAATAATTTTTGAAACTGCTGATAGCTTTAGATTCCTTTCTGATCCACGAGAGTACCAAATTAATGTTGTTTCATCCTGGCAGTACCAAAAGTAAAGCTGTAATCTTCCATCAGATATCATATAATTTCAGAAATCAACTTCATGATCTGGCTTTTTGAGTGAGCTAGAAAGCCAGATGTTATTTGAACTGATAAGGCGCTTTCATCAGTTCAGACACCGGAAGAACTCAGGAGCAGCCCAAGTAGTAAGTTACAGTGTTATCAAAAGCAAAAAGGGCAAAAGAGCTCTAAGGTCCATTGGGGCATTAAGCGCAAAACACAAATAAAGTGTGACCCTAAATTAAAAAAGGCGCAAATGGAGAAAAATACAAATATATATGTTTAGTCCAAGACTAATAATTATAAAGGAAAAATATGTCTTAAGCGAAGCAATGCACTCAATACATTTTGAGCCTCGCTTCAGGGCTTAAGCACGCCTTTGACAACACTGGTAAGTTACATAAAGAAAACGAGAAGCATATGGCACGAAACTCTTGGATGGAACAGAAACTTTAAGGAACTTGAAATGAAATATGACACGACTGGCGTTACCAATCAAGCAGCTACTAGCAAAATAACCAATAGAGATTCATGTAACCAGAATTACTTTTACATATGAACAAAACAATGACAAACAGTTGCTAATAAATACAAGGAAAAATGTTATGTATACTAAACACTCAAAATTGCTTTCTTGGTACTACTAACTATTTGATTCACTTTCAAAAGAACCTCGGCTTCACTTTCAAATATTTTACAACAACATATCCGATGTGATCAAACAAGTGGGGTCTGGAGAAGGTAGAGTGTACACAGACCTTACCCCTACTTCGTGGAGGTAGAGAGCTTGTTTTCGAAAGAACCTCGGCTCAAGTGCAGAAAATTAAAGTAGCTATGAAAAGGGTAATACGACTGTGAAGAAAACATGTCAATTAATAGGGAAAACAGGAGAAAGCATTCAGTTTCAAATACTTCGACTTGGTAAAAGGCATTGCAATAACATAAACTTTTATGCTAGTCAAGTGGGATGTATGGAGTATTTTTTTTTTCCCTTTTGGAATTGAAACCCCATATTCCGCAGTGAGAATAGCCTTGAAGACCTACTTTAAGTTGTAGTACCTCGCAATCAAACTATTGCGATCAATCGATTTTTATTCCTTGGTGTTTGATAGCAAGTATACAAAACTATGGTATTCCTTAAATGGCTTTTCTTTCAAATTCTTGTTCTGAGAAAGAGTCTTCAGTTAATTTGTAAATTTCCGGACAAGAATAATAAGTTCATATATTAGCTCTCAGATTGCAAACAGTGTAAAAATCATAAAAAGCACATTAGTAGTTGATATGAAGCTCAGAAGTAATGCAATCAATTACCGGAGAAACTCTGAAAGGGCAGAACTTTGGCTTCCCCTTCCGGCTATACTTAATTAGCTGTGTACCTTTCTTCAACGTAATTAGCCCCTTCAAAATAAGTGTTAAGTGAGAAATAAGATCACTGGACAATCAAGAACTTTATGATAATTATGTTGTAATGTCTATGAAACACAACATGAAAATTCTATATATTCAAAGTCGTGAGAAAACTGTTGTAGCCAACTGAAATTCAAGCATTATGAGTTTCAACATCATACCGTACCCATACTTTATTTAATCTTAGTGAAGCACGACTGTTCGAGATATTAAATTGCAATTGGCATCTATACATTTTCAATCATGGAACACTAGGAAGACAAGGATGCATTTGCAAAAAAATTCTCTGTCTTATGTTGCCAAGTCTAGTCGAGTTAGTAAAATTATCGTTTTAGTATTGTCCAGATTAGTCTAATAAACAACAGCAATGGTGATTGAGGCACCTTTTGAGCTAAAGTCCACGGAGACAAAACTGTGAGGCCTGAAAAGTTGGGCTAGAGCGGACAATACCTTGACAGTTGTGCCTGAGGCATTACACATGGAAGCTCATTTCACTTAAGTCGCCTACTCGCTAAATACTACATAACTAGCTACATATGTGACACTTTTATCTGTTTAATAACAAGTTTATTTCACTCAATTCATCTACTCATGCTAGCTATGAAAAGGGTAATACGACTGTGAAGAAAACATGTCAATTAATAGGGAAAACAGGGCAAAGCATTCAGTTTCAAATACTTCGACTTGGTAAAAGGCATTGCAATAACATAAACTTTTATGCTAGTCAAGTGGGATGTATGGAGTATTTTTTTTTTCCCTTTTGGAATTGAAACCCCATATTCCGCGGTGAGAATAGCCTTGAAGACCTACTTTAAGTTGTAGTACCTCGCAATCAAACTATTGCGATCAATCGATTTTTATTCCTTGGTGTTTGATAGCAAGTATACAAAACTATGTTAGAGTATACTAGGTATATAGGTTAAACATTACTTTGTTAGAGTCTACAGTAAAGAAAACACCTAAACTATAATATTTAAGCGAGTTTCATACCTCAACTATCACTCCATTTGTATTATAACACACCTCGATGTTGTGTTGGCCTACACGCATCTGTTGTTGACCAGGAACAAATAATTGGCCAACTCAACATCGAGGAGTGTTTTAATACAAAGGTAGTGATAGTTTATGTAGGTAAAGAGAACAATGGATAGTCGAGGTATGAAAGTCCTGAAAAAATGATCGTTTAGGTGTGTATATGACCATTAAGTAGGTGTTTGGATTGACTTACTTTTAGTGACTTTTGGCATTTAAGCTATTTTTTAGTTTTTGAAGTGTTTGGGCAACTCAAAAGCCAAAAAGTACCAAAAAAAGCCAAAAGTTAAAAATTGGGTGTGCGTAACTTATGACTTTTTAACTTTTGACTTATAAGTCACTTTGAAAAAGCCCATCCAAACACCTCCTTAACTCTTTTTTTATTACCTATATATATTTAATCCTGAACACCCTTAGGAAAATTTCTGACTTCAGGGAATCTTAGTGGACGTTTGACCAGAAATTATACTTGGCCATAAAAATTTGGAAAATTCCAAAAAGTTATTCACTCTTTTTTACTCCAAATCACTTACAAATATTCAAAAACAACTCCACTTTATCTTCATTGAGACAAACAACTCTAATTTTCAAGTATCATTTTTCAATTTGAAAACAAAAACTACTTTTTTACGGATAAACACAATTTTCAAGAAGAACTTTCACCTTATTGGTGAGTAATTCAATTCCCCACCTCGTAATCCTCTACCCCTTCTCCTACCCCACAATTTTTTAAAAATAAATAAAAATTCTGACTTCGCCAGTGATACTCAGAAAATATACCTGGTCAATGTCGCGGTCAGGATTGCCATAACTAGCAGGATCTGCCATTCCATCTGAAACAAATCTTGGCTACCCACCAAAGAAGCCTATTTGTTGTCCTCCCAACCATCAACATATTCATCGTAGATACCAATGCAATCTTCCTTGGCCTATCATTAATCTCTTCCAACCCTAATTTTTAAAACTAATCCCTTTTTCCCAAAATAGAAACTTTTCGATTTATGATCACTATGATCCACCTACATTCACCAAATTAAAACTAAAAATCGATCGAAAAAATTCAAGATTTTTGTGAATTCATGTTACATTGATGTAGATTTCTAGTGGGTAAATGTTGAAATTTAGAAATTTTTTGAGATTAGATCAGAGGAAGCAAAAAGAAAAAATTGGAAAGAAGCTGAAAAAAAGAAGAGAAAATAAAGTGACAGCAAGTTTAGGGGAACCTTACATTTTCGAGCTTGGCGCGCTTATTTTGATCATTTTATAACCACCTTATGTAAACATAGTACAATATCTCACTCGGTAAAAATTTATCTGCACCCGATAATTATACCAAACGAATGAATATAAGACATATGTCAAAGGTTAATTGATATGTTCTCTCACTCTAGTATTTTTAATTCGGAAGGAGTAAGTATTTATAATCCTATCTCCCCCTGTTCCTCCAATCAGATGATTCAGAACTTAAACTCTATGACATCGTTTGGTTTGAAGACAAGTTATATTGAGATTAGTTATTTTGGTATATATTATTTCTTATTAATGATTTGGCTTGTTGTATTGCAAATAACACACATTGCATAATTTCTAAGAGAAGTTGTTTCATTACAAAAATATCGTTATCTTATTTAATAGAAAAGGGAAATGAGGGACCTTAGCGATATTTTTGTCATTTTATTTTATCTCGACCCTCTACCTTGTGTCAGGAATAGCTCATTCTGGTGCTAGTTATTAATCATAGTATAGTTTATTTTAGAATTAATAACTAGATAAGAGATAATATAGTACTTAATTTTACTTTCAAGATTATCTATACTTGTCCAGCATATATACCAAATGACTCATATGGATTGATGAATTAATTGTCATGATAAAGGACGATGCATCTATTGTGTTGTTTAAGACAAAATTTTCAATACATATATTGTTTATGATTTTCACGTCTACCTTAATCACATGCAAACTGCAATGCATACACCTAAAAATGTTCATATTTTATATTTACATCAAATTAATAAATACATGATAAATACTTTAAAAAAATAATTTCTAATAACTTATCTATTAGTAAGTAAAAGACTATTTTCACTTCAATTTATAAGTAAGTAAAAACTTTAGTTTGGTTTTTGACTTTTTTTAATATGACGTGAAGTTTCACTTGACAAACACAAAGACCATACACCTAGCGATATACATACTCTTTATTTGCATCAAACTAAACTAATAATATTATATAGAGAAAATGACCAAATGAGCTCCCAACCTATTACCGGATTTTCAACTATACACTTATACTCTACGGGGGTCCTATTACCCCCTGAATTATTTAAAATCAAAATTATTACCTCCCTAAAAAGTCACAATCACATTTATGCTGATAAGTGAAATCCACCCGTTTGACACCTGTAATTTTTTATTTTTTTATTCTTTTTGACTGATTATTTTATTCTATTTTTCTTTTTCCTTTTATTTCTTTCTCTTCCTCTTTTTGTTCTTCCTCTTCCATCCTTCAATTCCATCTTACCATAGAGCCACAAGTAGAAAGTTGAGAAGCGAAACAATTTATGGTGGCAATTAGAGGAATGACAACCCTCTGCGTCATTTTTGCAAGAACAGAGGTTCAATAAGAGGAATGACCTTAAAAATAAATTGTCGGTCAAAATCTTTTTCGATGAGGATATTTTGAGAATTTTTTAAGAGATTCCCAACATTATTAAGTTGTTTGAATGAATTTTGTTAACTGAAAAATTTTGTTACAATAGCTTTAAAATGATATTTCAATGGTGTTTTAATGGCTAATAGTGATTTTGAAAATGGGGGTAAAGTAATTTACTTAATAGTTTTTGATTGTGTGGAGAGTAGGAAAGAGATTTCTATATAGGAATTATGGTGTGTTAATAGATATTGTAATGGTGGTGTTGCCAGATCGTGGTGAAATTTGATGACTACATGGATGCTCTACTAAGTTGTTAAGAAGAAGAAAGAAAAGAGATTAGATAAAGACAAATAAAGAAAAAAATAAAAATAAAAAGAATATTTAAAATTAAGTTTTAGTATTTATTTTTTATCTTCACTCTCTCTGAGAGAGTGAAATACACTCACTTTGCCACATAAGCATTTAGGGAGGTAATAATTTCAATTTTAAATAGTTGATTATAGGATTTCTTGTGAAGTAAAAATGTGTAGTTGAAAATCTAGTAATAGATTGGGGGCTCATTTGACAATTTTCTCTATTATATACATAACTACTTTTGAAAGATAAATTTAATCACCTAACTGTTATAAAGTAAAATTTATTCACTTTAACTTGTAATTATAGGATTAAAATATTTAATTTTATGTTAATACATGTAAGTACTTTCTCCTTATTATTTCATAAAAGTTCACATGTAAAAATAATTCAGATTTATTTTTTTCACACTTGAAATTAAAATTCAAGATTTCTAGCTTAAAAAAAAAGAATCATATAATTCTTAAAAAAGAATATGAGCATATGTCAACCTTTTTTCTTTTCGTGATGAGCAACTTTTTAGCTGTTATGTTGTTTATTTTTCTCGAACAACCGTCTAAAAAAAAAAGAAAAAAAATAATACCCATGTTTCAACTTATGTGTTTTATTTATTAAAATTACTTTTAGAAAATAATATTTCTATATCTAATAAGCTTTTAAAACATTCCTATTTTTTCCGTTAATTAATACTTTTCTTAAAATGACATAGCATGTTTAAGTCTATAAAATTCAAAGAATATTTCTCATATACCCTTCAAATCAAACCCATTATCAACTAGAAGTTTTACAAATTAGTTACTATGTATTTCACACGAATTACCACATAGAATAAGTATATATCTATTTGTTCTGTTTTATACATATTTAAATGTCGATTTAACGATTTATACACATTTAATTTTTATTTTTTTAAAATGTAGTTATCAATTGACACTACACCAAAATTGATCTCTAATAACAACTAATTAACAACAATCTCTTAATTATTGCTACCATTTTTAGAGGTCATTAAAACTCTTTGTAAATGTTCTTAGAGTTTATAGCAACATTAGACCCAATAATATTTAACTAATGTCGATAAATACTTTAAGCACTCTTTATTAATAAACATATTCATTACCACTAAAAAATATTTTTATTATAACGATATAATAAGTTAAATAACACATTTAAATATTACTATGCCATTTATAAACTTCAAATATTAACTTCGCCTTCAAAATAAAAAATTTGGAAAAAGAGTCCCAATAGTTAACACTTTTCACACTTGAAAAACAAAAAAAACTTAGATCTAATCCACCGTCACTCTCTCTGTCCCTCCATTTATTCTCTGCAGAAAAACACACACACACACACACAGTCTCTCTCACTCTCTCTCATCACATCCATTCCCTTTTTATAGCAGTTTTTTCCCCAATTACATACCCAGGAACCCATTTGCATTTTCTTTTGGTCCCATTATTGGGTTTCCCTCGCATTATTCCTAATTCAGATCTGTAAGTTTTCTACTTTTCTTGGATCTGATTCAATTTTTTTGTTTGCTCATTAATGTTTTTGTATTGTATTGTTTCGTATTCCCAATTTAGATAAATGAGTAATGAGTAATGCAACTTAAGTACACTTCCAAAGGGGGGCTTTTTTTTTCTGTGGTTAGTTTCTTGTTGATCTGTGTTTTTTTGTGAATGGTGTGTTTTTTAATATGTGATTCCAGATCTGTGTTTCTTTGTTTCATGTTTAGTGATTTATATATGTGCCCTTTTCATGTTTTTACAAAAAAAGAAAAAAAAGTGTTTTTAGGCCTTGACATTATGTTATTAAGCTCTAAACCAAACTTGAATATAGTTAGTTGGTCTTATCATAACAGCCGAGATACGGAGTCAAGATTTGAACTTTATGAGTAGTAAATTGTAGGATAGTGACATGTTGCTTGGACACTTTATGAACTCCAAAAAATGCACTACTTTTGGAGTATGTGACACGCAGTTGTTGATATTTTTGAAGAGTTTGAGCAATATAGCTGAAATCAGGTGTTAATGATTGGATTGTGAATTTAGTTTTTGCGCATATTTAGTGAGTTTCTTAACTCAAGTACAAGGTTTGAACTAAAACTACTGGATTCGGGTTCTAGTTACTCCCCTGCATCACACTATACATGTCTTGATGGACTTTTGCTTTTATCTTTTAGTACACTTTTCTTTTCATAGACCATTTAATAGAGAGAATGTGATTAATTGTTCACATTAGGTTGTGTGGTGTTCGTTAACATTTCCTTTCACTAATGATCTGCTCTTGGTTCACAAAATAGGTTATGGTTATAGAAAGTGGCGGAGCTAGGAATTTATATAAGGGGATTCAAAAAAATAAAATACTACTAGAATGTTACATTTGGGATTTTACATGTGACCTAAAGCAAGTTTTGAACCCCTTTGCCAATGCACTAGGATCTTCTCTTATGTCAAGGGGATTCAACAGTTTATACAACCAGAAAATCTCGTTTTCTATTTGCTTATTATAATTTTATGATGAAGGGGATTCAATTGAACCCCTTGTCTATACATAGCTCCATCCCAGGTTACAGACATGTGTATTCGAAAACTAAGTGATTCATACTCTAAACAGATCTGGAATAGCTGTGTGGTGACCGAAACTTTTTTTCTTCTTTTTTTTCCGGCCTACACTACTGGATTAGTTTCTTATGGATAATGTATTTGATTTCACAGGTTGCTTCCTCAACATTGTAGATCAACTTTTCTCAAGAGTCTAAATTGTTTAATCTCCTTAGTCAGGATACTTGATTTTAATTGGTGCCACTAGACAATTATGATTTCAAAGAGCTGAAGTAGAAAAGAGAAAGTAAAGTTTTTCCACGGACTCAAAAAAAAAAAATGATGCGAGGGAGATCAGATGGAACGCAAAAGAAGCGCTTGTGGACTTTTGTAGGTATTGGGGCTGTCTTGGTTGTTTTCCTTTACATGTATTTTGGATCCAAGAGCGGTGGTGAGTCTGCTCTTGAGTATGGCAGCCGTTCTTTGAGGAAATTGGGATCATCTTATTTGGGTGGGGATGATAACTCTGATCTCAGCAGCAGGCAAGAGGAGAAATTTGGACTGGAAGATGGTGATGGTGGCATCGTCCCTAAGAGTTTTCCAGTAAGTTGTGTTTTTCATTTCAAAGCCCAATGTTACGTCACAAAGCTCTCCTCCAACCACCAAGAGTGGCTAATTGGAGGAAAGGATGACTTGCTGCATTTTGGTTGCTTCCTTTGTATGCCTTCTTAATTTTGTACTGGTCTTTCATTTGAAGGTTTGTGATGATCGACATTCAGAATTAATTCCGTGTCTGGACAGACATCTCATTTATCAAATGAGATTAAAGTTGGATTTGTCACTGATGGAGCACTACGAAAGACATTGCCCCCTGCCAGAAAGACGTTTTAATTGTCTGATTCCTCCTCCTCCTGGATACAAGGTGAATAGGCTGAAGCTATAGTGAAGTTAACCTGGACATATTTCCAAATTTACTAGTAGTTCTTTTCCGACACTTATATCATTTGCTCATTTATATGCTGTTATAGGTGCCAATTAAATGGCCAAGAAGTAGAGATGAGGTTTGGAAATTGAACATCCCTCATACGCACCTTGCAAATGAGAAATCTGACCAGAACTGGATGGTTGTTAAGGGTGAAAAGATAGTATTTCCTGGTGGAGGCACTCACTTTCACTATGGAGCAGATAAGTACATTGCGCTAATTGCAAATGTAAGGACTTTTTTTCTCTTTCTCACATATTGCAGAAATGTCAAAAAGGGAACCTAGTAATATATGAAATGTTAAAACTTTATCATACCTGTAATCATGATTGCAGATGCTGAACTTTACAAACGATAACTTGAATGATGAGGGAAGGATACGGACAGTTTTTGATGTTGGTTGCGGTGTGGCTAGTTTTGGTGGTTATCTTCTATCCTCTGATATTATAGCAATGTCGTTGGCACCAAATGATGTGCATCAGAATCAAATACAGTTTGCTTTAGAGAGAGGCATTCCTGCATACCTTGGTGTCCTTGGAACGAAAAGGCTTCCTTATCCAAGCAGGTCATTTGAATTTTCTCACTGTTCTCGTTGTAGGATTGATTGGCTTCAAAGGGATGGAATCCTTCTCCTTGAGCTCGATAGGGTACTTAGACCTGGAGGCTATTTTGCATACTCATCCCCTGAAGCATATGCACAGGATGAAGAGGATTTAAGAATATGGAGAGAGATGAGTACACTTGTTGAACGCATGTGCTGGAGAATTGCAGCGAAAAAGAACCAAACTGTCATTTGGCAAAAACCTCTAAACAATGATTGTTACATGGAAAGACCTCCTGGTACACAACCACCACTCTGTCGATCTGATAATGATCCAGATGCTGTTTGGGGTGTGAATATGGAGGCATGCATAACACCTTATTCTGAACGTAAGTGCTTGCCTCTTGTCTGTCTTATCAAATCGATGCATTTTTGTTGAGTGAAGGTTATAAGAAACTTGAAGTTGCTCACTGTTAGTTTTCCTCGAAACCTTACTTCCTTATTGTCATCATTGTCTCAGATGACCACAAAGTCGGTGGAAGTGGACTGGCTCCTTGGCCAGCTCGATTAAGTAGTCCTCCTCCCCGTCTTGCTGATTTTGGGTATTCGAATGAAATGTTTGAAAAGGACACGGTAACTTGTTTTAGTAATATTGGTCAATTTATGCCATTTGATTCAGCACGAGCTTAAGTGCTCCTTTACAAACTTAATGACTCCTTGCGTTCTTGGCTTATCAACAGGAGACTTGGAGGCAGAGGGTTGACCAATATTGGAGTCTGTTAAGTCCAAAGATTTCATCAGACACCTTGAGAAATATCATGGACATGAAGGCTAACTTGGGGTCATTTGCTGCTGCTCTGAAGGACAAAAATGTATGGGTCATGAACGTTGTACCCAAAGATGGACCCAACACTCTCAAGATTGTATACGACCGAGGCTTGATTGGCACAACTCATGACTGGTAGGTGGATAATCTTTCTTACTTTGTATAACCATGTTAGTCTGCTAGTTCCGCTTTGTGGGATAAATCTTCCTCCTTTAGGACATTGAACTGAGCATATTTATAAACATCTTAGTTTTTCTAGCCATTATGAAACTAATGTAGCTGTGCATTGTTATTCAACTCTTTTCATGGTTGAGGAGCTCGGACATGAGTTACTGGTCTTATATTTTCCCCTGTAGAACATGATCATAGTCTAGGTGAACGTTCATTTGTTACATCAGTTACACTTACGTTCATTTGTGCAGGTGTGAAGCATTCTCAACATATCCCAGGACCTATGATTTGCTCCACGCATGGACAGTCTTCTCTGATGCTGAGAAGAAAGGTTGCAGTGGTGAGGACTTGTTACTCGAGATTGATCGCATACTAAGGCCTACAGGTTTCGTTATCATCCGTGATAAGCAACATGTTATCGAATTCGTAAAGAAGCATTTATCAGCATTGCACTGGGAAGCAGTTGGATCAACTGATTCCACCTCGGATCCCGAGCAGGACAACGATGAGGTCGTTCTCGTCGTGCAAAAGAAACTGTGGCTCACCAGTGGAAGCATCAGAGATACAGAATAGACAGCAGAATTTGTAACACATTTTGCTTATTCATTTTCTCTCTGCTTTAGAGGTTAAAGACAAAAAAAATGTATGCCCTAAATGTCAGTTTGATTTTGTATTTGCGTGATATTTATTTCTTTTTTCTTACTCCCAACGCATTTTTATGTAAGTTTACAAACTGATATACTACATAATGTATTCATAGGCAATTTTTTTTAATAATCTAGCTTTTAAGGGTATTATATTATATTAATGTTTTTTAATATTTGATCATTTTGAGTTGCAAATTCTTGTGGAAGGTATAAATGATTACTTTTGTTCTTTCTCATTAATTTTTTTATTTTTATTTTTTCCCCTTCATATTATCATTTATAAGAGATACCATTGTTATTATCTTATTATCGCTAGTTCCTTTGTTTTCTTCTACATCATCATTATCATCGTCCTCGTATTCTTCTTTGTCGGGATCAATTTCTTGCCCTAGGAGGAGTAAATGAATATCATGTAACACATTATAAATAGTGTATATTTATCTTTTTAATTAATAAATTCATTAAATTGATATAACTTAGTGTATACATTGGTTTTTATTTTTATTTACGGGAATGCTTATGTAACACCACCCAAATTACTAATAACTAATAAGATCACATCATAATTAAATATCCATTATGAATCATCAATCTCCAATATGTACAATCAACCAATTACTGAAAAATCATAAATTAGTGATCAATGATTTGCAAGATTCATTGCCTTTAGTATGCAAAATCACAAGAGAAAGATATTGTTACTTATAACTATTTCCACTTTTAAAAAACTAAAATAAGGTATTGTAATGATTTCTTTTCCAATACCTGACTATTTCAAGGAGATATATAATTAATACAATTTCCTTTTTAGGCGTGTCAAAATCTTAAATGAAAGATACTATACTATCCAAACATGTACTATAAAAATGAACAATACAAAAAGAAAACTAAATAACACAGCAGCGATAGCAAACATTACCCTCACTCAGAACAGAAGAGGCAATACTTCGGAGTGTGACTATGAAACCCCCTCTTTCCAAATCTCAAAATTTCATCAACTTTCTACCAATAATTTATCTATTGCTACTACTACAATCATCAAGTATTGTAAAATCAGAAATTTGGTCATGGCAAGTGATTAATGATTTGAAAGATCCATTAATTTTAGGGTGCAATTCACAAGACAAAGATGTTCGACAAACAACACTTCAACCAAATTCTCATATAAGATGGAATGTTGATATTAATATTAAACCAATATTAGCAAGTTGTGACATGCACACTTCTGATTTCAGCAAGAAAGGTTTTTTCTATGTCTTTGATTATGACAATTATAATGCTGTGTGTAACAAAGGGCATTTGTGTAGTTGGCATGCTAGGCAAGATGGATTGTATCTCTTTTCTGGTGGAAAACTTGATTTCTATTTTAGTTGGAGCTAGTTTTTTTTTTGGGAAATCCACAACCTCTGTCACAGTCTCTGCTTTTCGGTTCATGAGCACTCTGTGGTGAGTACGTTGTGGTAACCTTAGTATTGTTCATTATAGTGGTTGGAATTGAAGTTAATTGATGCTTTTATGTTTATGAATTTTTTGTTTTTTTCTAATATTATATGTATAAGTTGTTTTGGATTAAGTATTTCCATTGTTGCAAGCTTGAAGAAGTAGATTTTGAATTTCAAATATAAAAATTGAGTTTGAATAAAGTGAATGATATTTTAAAAACTTGAAAATACTCATTTGTTACTATGTACTGACTAGGACTTACTAGTATTAAAAAAAATTACTTTTGGAGCAGGCTAAAAGAGAAACAGTGTTGTAAACTAGAACAAAAGGAGTACTAGTTGCCGCCCAAGGGTGTAGCCCACTGGTCAATGTGTTAACCACCATGAGGTCTCAAGTTCAAATCGAGACAAAACATCATAAGATTGTTTTTTCATATGTTCTAGCCTTTGCATCTAGAATTACCTAATACCTATTGTTGGTCGGAGGTGGGAGTTATCTCGTGGACTTAGCCGAGGTGCTTGCAACTTGGCCCCGACACCATAGTTGTAAAAGAGAAAGAGTACTGGAAGGGTCGAGGTGGGAGTTATCTCGTGGATTTAGTCGAGGTGCGCGCAACTTGGCCCGGACACCATAGTTGTTAAAGAAAAAGAGTATTGGAAGGGTTGAGGTGGGAGTTATCTCGTGGATTTAGCCGAGGTACGCGCAACTTGGCCCAGACACCATAGTTTGTAAAAGAAAAAGAGTATTGGAAGGGTCGTGTATATGCAAACCTTACCTCAACCTTGTGAAGGTAGAAAGACTGTTTCCGAAAGATCTTCGGCTCAACTAAAATATATCAAAACATGTTTGGAGAGGTAATAAAAATATGCTAACCGAAGCAAAGGAAACAACAGATAACACTAAAACGAAATACCATTGCATTGATTTTCAACTTCAAAATCATCTAAGATCTAAAACAAAACAACTTCAACCCTTTCCAAATATCAACATATTTGCAACCAAACCAAAAAAATGCAGCAAAAACAGACACTTGCTGTCTTTATATACTACATAACTAAGTTGTCTGAACAATCAGCAAAGGATTCCCAACTCTGTTTTCTTTGTAATTCCATACTTACCAAGACAACATAAGTCGTTCAAAAGCTTGCCGCGTAGATATAGTTCCTTCACATTTAGTTTTAAGTCGTACTTGATCAACGTCTTCAAATGAGCAACGGATGTAAATCTGGAAACCACACCTTTAATCTTACGTAAACTTGTCTGGTGGTAACACCTCATGTTAGATACCGGTTGGCAACTCATAAAATAAGGTAATGATCCTTCATAGATGTTTGCAGGAGGGGGAAGTCGTATATCAAAAATGATATTCGATTCCCTTGTAACATTGTAGCTAGCTAAATCACGGTGATCAAGTAGACATTTTCCCTCATAGATAAGTTTTTGCAGATGAACCGGTATTTTTAGCTTCTTTAGAATCATGAGCTTCACATTCTTGATCAACTCGTGCCTGTGCACGTCTAGTGTAGTACTTCCATCACCCGTATTGATAAAGATCTGCATTGTTCTATGCTTTACCAGTATGACGGACTCTTCGTTGATATCACACTGATATAATGTCTTTGAATCTTCCAATTTCTGTTTTCCCAAAAACAGATACATAGAATTTTTTGGGCAGCCTACTCTGCTCTCTAAACTTCTTTTCATGTCGCGAACAGTTAAAGCAGCATTGACTTCTATCTTTACAATTTTCTCCCATGGCATTACCATGGAAATAAGAAACTTGTCTCTCGGATACAAAACCATATGAAGCGTTGATCCACTATCGATTTTGTAAAAAGCAAAAGTTTTGTCATCATCAAGAAACCTTCCATCATGAATAAGAGAAAATTCCTTAGATTCTACTCCTTCACTGGCCCCAATCCTATATTTGACATCCTGGATGGTATCCGAAATCCTTGAACTCACAGTAATTGCATCAATAGCATAGGGTCTATTCACCAAAAACATCCTCGAGACTGAATTGTCGATAGAAGCATGAAGGAGGGAGTTATTGGTAATGCCATAATTGATTAGCTTTAGTTCGTCTGCTAGCTCAACTCCTTTTGAAACTAGATGCTGAAGACATTCCGGTATGCCCTCTTTATCATGTAATAAAGATTTGATGTTTCCGATACTATCTGATTCCTTAACTCTTAATGCAACTGTTTTATTGATCTTCAAGTATATAGTCATCTGCAAGAAGATAAACAAAAGTAAAATGTGTATATATTGCTGCAATAACATGTATTAACTTAACAATCATAAACACCAGCAAACGGAAACACTCTTAATCATGTCGTCACCAATGCAATTGTATCTTCCCTAAGAAAGTTCAAAATCCTATGCCACTCAACTGTACAACATCTATCTTTTCCCGTACCTAATGAAAGAGTCCACCGCCTGCCTCTCTAGTAGGTGATTCATTACTGAAGCGAAGGAAAGGCTAGATCAATCAAAGGGGATACTATGAGCCCTCTACCCCACACATGTAACCAATTAGCATGGTTCACCAGTTCCACCCTAGCTATGTTGCTTGGACTCTTCAAAAAATGTCAACGGGTGCATGTCAGATTCTCCAAAAGTAGTGTATTTCTGGAGAATCTGACACGAGTGTGACATCAGAAGTGAAGAATCTGCACAACTTATCCGACTAGACCAAAAGAATGATTCAGTCAATACATAAGTGTGCTTGAAGTGGGGTGTGTGATGTCCCTATTTGGTTGGGCTCTACCGTCAGGGCATAAGTGCCCTCTTGCTACCCATATGTGAGCGTAAGGCGTCATCTCGGCCTTCCCTAACCAAGATCACTCCTAAATCAAATATATATCATGTGATCTAACTTATCAAAGATGAGATTCAAGAATCAACATAGTGATTAACAAAAAAAATAAAAAAATTATATATTATTAGCTATATTTGTGTTTAAAGTATTGTGATCCATTGAACGCAATTTGTTGAACTCATTATTGACAATGTGTTATATCAAATTTATATCTTAGATCCACTTCTTCCTGATCGTACACTCATTCTCACTAAATCCTGAATCCGCCTCTGAGAGCTCGAAATGTTAAAATTGTGGCAAATAAGATCTCACACCCTACCCTACCCTACCCCAGCCTACCCCACCCCCACATTCATACCTACCACTACCAAAAACACAAAAATCCAACACTAGAAAAATTGAATAACAAACAAAAAAAATATATATATAAATTCAGAATTCTTACCTCCTTTTCCTCTTCATTAATTCTCATGTTTCTCATGCTTTGCTCCATTGAAACTTTTCAATGCCTTGAATGCTCCCTTGAGTTATTAGTGTTTTTATAGAGTGTACTCCAACTTTTTGGGGTGGAACAAGTCTAACAAGATTAGCCAATGAAAATAGAATCAGTCCAGCCTATTTACTTAAAATTAGCCCATGAAAATATAATTAGTCTAATCCATTTAGATTTAAACGTAACAGGTCATTGACACTTATGCCCCTCATAACAAAACTAAATAAATGTAAGAGGGACGAAAATATATATGTTTATGTATTATAATATTCCCAAGTTATGCCCCGTCGTAGGACTTCAGTTTCTAAAGAACTTATGCCTAGGGGTGTTCATGGTTTGGTTTGGATTGGTTATTAGTTTATAAAACCAAAACCAAAACCAAACCAAATTAGTTGATTTTTTAATTCCTAAAATCAAACCAAACCAAACGAAAAAATAAATAACCGTCGGTTTGGTCATAGTCGATTTGGTTTGATTTTTTGATTTTTTGGATTTGAAAGTAATAAATTTTTTGAGGACATCACTAATAAGTCACTTTTTTAATGTTGCTTTGATGGAGTTTTTGGTGAATTTTGATCCACTTTTTATGGTTATTTTAATGCAATTTTTATCCTTCTATGCTTATTTAATTGTAGTTTAATTATGATTGTTTAGCAATCAAATCCTATATATTAAAAAAAAAAATACATTAAGATTAAAATGCTTCCAAAATATCTTCCGCCAAGTGGAAAACATTCCAATTCTATCATATTATATATGCATGCTGTAGATATATCAAGTTTTTGCATATTTTGGACAAGGTTAAAAATAAATTGTAGAAAATAATTAATCTTTTGTGGACATTGCAAATGCCTACTATAACAAAAGTTCTATAAAAAAAAATGTATAGAAGTTAAATAAGGTGGAGTGTATGTTCGTAAACAAACAACTTTTTCTCAGAAAGAATATAATGCCTATTATCTTTAATACAACAAATGATACAAACAATAACAAATCATCTCAGGATAAGTAATCCAGGATAAATAGTCTCAGCACAACTAATCTCATCATAACTCATCTTTAAACCAAACTACCCGTTAGTGTAGTGATAATTTCGAGATTCTCCTTTGATGCAGCTTCCCATTTCAACTGTAAATTCGGGTTGAAGTTCTCCTTTGAATCATTTACTCTCTCAGTAGAGAAATTATGATTTTTTGTTATAGGCGAATCCTCTACAATCTCTTTAACTGGAGGTGATTTCGATTCAGTGTCTTTAACTCTCTTTTCTGCAGGCACTGAGGGGGTAGTACATTGCTGAGAGAGTTCTCTAGAATTTCCGCAGAGTTTGAATATATTTTGAATTAGCTCTTTTCTGGAAGGGGCTGTGTTGTCACTAGAAAGATCATCGGAACGATCTTCTACTGTACTTACATTGCCAGAACATATCGTGTTTTCCTCAATAACCTCTTTTTGCACCTCCTCGACATAAGGATTCTCTTTATCCCCTTCACTGTCGTTACCTTCTTCTTCCTCCTCAAACACGGTGCTCAAGAATGATTTGTTGGTGAAATGTTGCAATAAGATAGAAGGATCTTCAATTTCTCTTGGATTGGTTATGCTAGGATAGCCCAAAATTGCCTGAATTGTGTTACTTTCTGCTTTCTTTCCACAGTCCATATCAATAGATCTGTCCAAATCCATAGATTTCACCATTCCCGCATCTTCAGAGTACATCTCCAGTAGCCTTTTCCCAAAGCTGTTCTCCTCCACTTCTGTTGATCTGCTGCCAACCCTTGAATGCCAAAGCTCGGACTCAATCTCCTCCAACCGCCTTCTAAGCATTTCAAACTCTTGTTGCTGTTGGAACATTCTTTCTTCCATTTTCCTCCTTTCCGTCTCTACGAATTCATTTGCCATTTTCTGGCATTGTTGTATCTTATATTCAAATTCATGTTGCAACAGTTGAGTTCGCTCGTTTACTTTAACAATGATATCCTCCTCGGTTGTCTCCACCCCTCCTTGTAACACTAACTCAAGTTTAGACCTTAATGTAGCAATTTCTTCTTCTTTCTTCATAAGCTTTCTATTAGCTTCATTACACTCTTTCTCTTTAAGCTTGTTCTCCATCTGAAGCTTGTAGATAAACTGATCCATAGCTGCAATTCTCGACCCCAAAATAACCGCTGATGAAGAATCTTCTGCACCTTTCTCCTTCAACGGCGTATGAGGGCCACGGACGATGCACTTTGCTTTGGCACCGTACTCTAGAGTAGAGATGGTTTTGTGGAGCTCTTTCGGATCCGGGCTGGCACACAGTATCATGAGAATTTTGGACTTGTCATCCTCAAAGGAATCCTACACGAAATAGTTGAAACAATTTCTTACAACCACTAGTATTATTCCCATACTGTCTGTGGCTATGTTGCTCGGGGGTCCTTAAAAAATGATGTCGGTGTGTGTCGGATCTTCCAAAAGTTTTTCATTTTGGATGATCCGATATGAATGCAACATCAGTTTTGGAGGATCCAAGCAACATAGATCTGTGATATGCATGAGACATACCTGTAAGAGCATAGTTAACTTGCTGTCTCGGAAAGGCACGTGGGAATCACCGTTAGCGATGGACTCAACCACCCTTTTCAGTGCACTGTTTCCCTGATTGATCTTTGCAGTCTGCATTATTTGATTGTTAGATACTAAAGGAGATAAATGCATCAGCAGGTATTCATATATCTTGAGTTACTATTCGTTGGAAATCCGATAACAAACTTCAATGAAGCGATGTAAGTAAAACGTGAAACTTTACCTGCATTTTTGCTTCCATACCAGTTTGACCAGCTTGTTCAATATTCTCAGAACCAGCCATGTCGACAAGCATTAACCGCCCTCCAACCGTTGGAACATCAATAATCATCTGCAACAACATTTAGCTTCCTTTATAAAAGATGAAGACAGATATCCTTACTGAAAACAGAAAATAATGAACTTGTTTCCATTTAAACGTTGTTTAATGTATATTCAGAATCGATACCATGCAGTGGCTCCGAGAGCTCCGCTCATTGCACAAAGTGCTTTTCACTGTTCTTCTCTTCTCCACTTTCTGGATCTCCTTTGATATCTTTGTAGCCTCAGTACCAGAAATAAAAGTTGCATTTTTTGCCTTTTTACCGATAACTTCAAGTCTCACCTGCAAAGGTAAAACACAGGGCCAGCATTATACAGAGAAATACATAGCAAGTAGTAATAGCTTTCGTATTTTCGAATTTGACATTCTAAGTCTAAGCCATCTCCTGCCAACTTTACCATATCCTAAATTCTGACTTGTGTAGTTGTGTTAGGCTTATGGATCAATAATGACAAGATCAATGGTGTTATGGCAAAAATATGTACAAGGAATTAGGCAAAGTACTATAAAACATTGTCAGTTCAAGAATTAAGTGAAGTTCTATAAATCATTAGCATTCAGTACTTGATGACAACATCGTCGATTGAAAGTCAAGTATCGATATGTGTATAACACATCGTGAGGTCAAAATGCAAAATCAATTCATCTGAGGAGAGATATTAGATATACATCATAAGTGAGAAAATGTTGCGAAAATATAAAAAGAATCGAAATGTATGCCAAATGAGAATCACTATTAACAGAGAAAACATTGATTCAGGCTGCTCATTTTCCAAGTATACCAACCAAGTAGTCCGTCTATCCCGCCAATTGAGAGAAACTAGAGCATTTTCTAAAATGCTCAATACAATAACAACAACAACAGTGCCTCAATACTCACTGACCGTGTTTTCCCATTTAAGATCGGCTCATGTCTAAACGTGCTCTATGGAAAGAAGATACCAAGAAGTCTTTTCCATCAACTGAGAATACAATAACAACTATGTCTCTATCCCTAACAAGTTGGCAGTTATATGAGTCCTCACTAACCATGTTTCCACATTTAAGCTCAACTCATGTCTAGACGTGCTCGATATGGATAAACACCAAGTTTACCAAGTAGTTAACATCAATTAAGAGAAATTAGAGCCTTTTCTTAAACATGCTCAATACTACTACAACAACAACAATTACTAGGAGTGTAAAATGAACTACATTTCGAAAGATCAATGCATCAATCAGAAAAAAGGTGTAAAAAAATCAAAATTTTACCTTAGAAGAACTCCCTTTAGACCATCCAAAACCAAACCCTCCACCATTATTTGTTGACAACAAATCATATAATTCCTCATTATATATCTCCAAAACAGTAACTTGCACAAATGTTCCAACACTAATTTTCTCATTATTCTCATCATTTTCTTCAATCTCATCACCTAATATATCCCTTAAGGACCTATACACAATCCCAGGCTGCTTAGAACTCCCAAACATGTTATAACTTTTTCCAGCACCTGTCGGTCCATACATCATAACAGTACATTTATCTCCCAATTTCACTCCATTAATCCTCGACTGCACAAACTTCTTGTAAAACTCATCAATATCCTCCTCTTCAGACAATGACACACCATCCAAGCTAAAATCCCTATATCCTCCATCGGTTTTCACTCTTAACGTCTCGCGATCAGGATTCACCTGTAACGATGATAAAGGCTTCTCTTTCCTATCCGGGTAATCACGAATTCTTCCTATAACTTCAATAGGATGCTCTGCTGCTGCTGCTGCTGCAGCAGGGGCTACAGAATTTGGTTTTGCTGTGGTGAAATTCAATCTGTGTTTTGCTTGTGGGGTTCTTGAATTGGGTATCTGGGTAAGATTTAATTTTGAAAATGGAGTTGGGGTTCTTTGGTTTTTCGGTGTCGGCGCCATTGGAGACCAAAACTGCTTAAATTCAAGAAACCCCAAATCAAGATTCAATCTTTTTGCTCTTCTAAGAACTGGGAACAGTAAATTTTGCAGAAAATTTCAAGATTGAAGATTGGGAATTGAGAATTTGTCTGAGCTAAGAAAATGGAAAAGGGGGAAAGTGAAGGAACACAAAAAGGTCGTATTTTTTTTTTTTTATGTTTTTGAAGTGTTTAACGTTAGATTGGCAACGGCTAGTTTTATTATGTCTGTGAAAACTCCTTGAGATGTTTAATAGCTGGAAAGCGTCGATCTATTAAAGTGGGTCAGAGGCTGATGTTAAATTTACGTCTGAACTTGACGTAAATTATTTATTTCGTCTTTAAATTAATTAATTGAACCTATATACACGTCAATTTATCTCATGACATAGTAAGTGGTTTCAAACTTTTGTAGGAGAATGACTTCTTGATAAAAAGACTAGAGAAGTGTTGAAAATAACCCCTAAAAGTATACCCGAATAATTAAAAAAAACTTAATAATTCAGGTATTTTTTTACTATTATCTCAAAAAAAAGATCTTAACTTTAATATACTCTTTCGGATTTAATTTATATGTCTTACTTTTATTTTTAAATTTGTTTTGAAAATAATATTTCCAAAATTCATTGAATTATTAGGAACTTTCTTATTAAAATCGCATGTCATGTTTAAATCACAAGATTTAATAACACTTAAATAGCTTATACAAGTATATATATATTGTCAAAGTAGTTATCTCTCTCTCGTGATTTAGAAAAAAAGATCAAAAGCATTATACAATTTTCTCAAGATACTCATTTACAAAGCTTTTTATAGTCTAGAAGGCTTTACTTTACAATCCTTCAAATAAAAAAAAAACAACTTTCATAGCATATATACTTAGAAAATTTTTAGTTCAAAGTTACAAACTTTTTATAGTCTAGAAGGCTTTACTTTACATCCTTCAAATAAAAATAAAACTTTAATTAATATTATATATACTTAGAAAATTTTACTTCTTCTTGATTTTTCTGTACAAGTGAAACCTCTCTTTTTCCGTCTTTTAGGCTTATGTCGCTCTGACTCTTCAAACATACCGTTTGGTGTGTGATTTTTGAAGGATATGACACATGTACGACAACAGAGAGTCCGAGTGACATAGCTGTTTTTAAGACCAAATTTTTTTCAACCCCTCCTCTTTGCTAAGTGGAATGTTTTCTTCAAGAAATTATTAGCAATTTTATCATTTCTATGACAAAGTACCCTCAAGATTGTGTTAGCATCTGATCTATTCCATTTTCCTGTTGTTGGTGGCATAGGCAATTTTTGTCCATGTCCCACAACAACTCCAACTCCAACTTCACTTGCTTCACAAGCCAAATTGCTAAAATCTTCAACCAATTGTTCTGTTGATTGTCCCATTAAAGACACTATCTCTTCAACTATTGTAGCTTCTTTCTCCACAACATCTTCTAGTATCAAACCTTCACCACAAGTACAAAATACCCTCTTCAAACTTTCAAAATCTTCCTCAATCATTTGATGATCCATCCTCAAGAAGTTTCTACGCGGTCCACCGGCTAGTAAAACCATAAGGTATGCCTCGAAAGACGCCCTCATGACTTCTTTAAGCGCTAATGGTTGAGCCCGGTCAGTGAGGATAGCACACAAAAGAGTTAGGTTTTGTTTGAGTATCCTTAGAGCTGGTCGGATACGTGCATTCTCTACATCCCCTACGTATAGGCTGGCGTAGAAGACAGAGTTGGAATCGAAGAACATTAGACGATAAGCAGCTACTTCTGATACGAGTTGGACAGATGCTTGAATGGATGAACGTGTTTGATCGAAAAAGGAACAGCATGCTAGCTGTCTGTTCTTGTTGTAACGGCTTCCTGGTGAAGCGATGACTCTTGAGGAGAGCGATAGAGTCTTGTCGAGGGAATTGAGCTGTTGAAGGAGGTAATGCAAGGTGTTAAGCCTTACATAAAGGCGTTGAGTTCCTCGGCTTGTTGAAGGACGGGGATTGTTATCTTCGTCTGTCAAATGCTGGTTTGGATCGTTTGATCCGACACTACAGGCAGCTTTCTTCCACAGCTTCACAAATTTTGAGTCTTGGCCACATCTTGTTAAAGGAGGAAGTGCAGGCATGTAGTTCTGTTTTACCCCTGCAGAGAGATTATGACTATCAAAAAATGACTCGCGCATCAAAATACTTGAACGAATAAGGTTCGTTGAACTTGTTCTTACCACATGATGCAACAAAGATAACATAATCTTTGAACAAGTTCTCGATGCCATCAGCGATATCATGAACCAAATTCTCAGTGATGATTGTAGGAATTTCGAAGAAATTGTCCACTGCTTCCTTGGAATGTCTCACTAAATCAATTGCTGATTGTGCATATGGCTCACTTTTGGATTTTGGATTCCATGTCTGCATAACAAAATATTTTGCATTAATACAGTAAAGTTGTCTCCGTATGACATGAGTTCAAGTTGTGAAATCAGCCACTCATGCTTGCATCACGGTAAGTTGACATTCTTTTTTAGAATGTCCGTATAACTTCAAAAGAATCATTCTTTATGAATCTAAGTACCATTCAAACAAAGGGCGCATTGCCTCTTTGAGTGAAGAACAGAAGGGCATTATATAGACATTACACCCCCTTTGGGTGCAGCCCTTCCACCGACCCTGTGTAAACGGGGATGCTTTATGCATTGGGCTGCCCGTCTTTCTAATTACTTTTAGTATGACTATAAAAGTCCCTATTTATAAATAGCAAGAGTAACAAAATGACTTACTTCAGAGTCTTTTGATCTCACAAGAACATCTTTCCCTTTCTTCAAACTATCTTGGATCCATTTCCTCAATAAATTAATTTTGATTGAGTCAACTTCATAAGGAATCATCTCCCTCACCATCAGTTTGCCTCCGTCCTCGCAATCTACAGAATCTTCCACCACCATTTGGACTAAAACCTTTTCGAGTTTCCCTGCCCTCTGCAACACTAACGCTGTCTCGCTCGTGAGAAATGTTGTACCTGCAAGGTATTGCCTTAACAAAGTTCCATAACAAGTATGTAATGTCACTGCTGCAACACCGGCTGCAATCGGATGCCATTTCTTGAGGACGGGAGTGAAAACTTCCTTCTCCTTAGCTACCAATTCTTCTGTTGCATTAGCTAACTTGATGAGTGTCTCTATCACATCGTCATTTTCAAAAGTTGTGATGTTTATTTTCCGTTCTTCCAACATCTAGATGAAAAAAAACAGCGATGTTAACGTTTTTATTAGAACTGAACATATATATCTATTGATAGAAGTACTAAAATACAAACCTTATTGAATGCAGTCCTTAACGATGAACGGATAAAGTGATTCACTCTATTCCCTGTTGAATCATCTTTCACATCCCCTTTCTCAGCAGCAGAAGATACATATCCCGGAACATCTTCCTCTAATATTTTTGAAGCAGAGAACATAAGAGGGATAATATTTTCCATTAGGCCAATATTTTCCGCGTGAAAACTGGCATGATAATTCAACAATCTCTTCTCACACCATCGTTTCATCGAGCCTAAAACACTCTTTAACATCTTAAGATAAATAGGATCCCTGTCTACTTTCTTAGCATCATTTGCAACTTCCGTTAACATAGTCAATGTTGCACCAAGAAGATCAGGCTCGACTTGGTTAGTCACAACATATTGCTCGAAAAGCACCCATGTAAAACACAAGTTATGAATTGATCTAGTAATACCTAATGTAGACCATGTCTTTTTCATCAATTCAAGAAGCTCATCAACCTCATTAAGGACTAACGTATCGTCTTTAAGATCAAATATCGAGCCTAAGAGAGCCGTGTAAATGTGGATGTTGAGAGGGAATCCATCAGCCCAACGACATGTATCACTAGGAGTGTCATCAACACTTCTCCAAGCTAAGGAGACTACTGCATTACATAGTGATTTCATGGTCTCGGAATTCTTGCTAGTGTCAATTGTTTTGATCTCACAAGCTTGAATGATGTCTAGTAATCGCGATGCAAATGCATTGTCTTTTTCTACTGGGATAGAAGGGTGAAGGAGAAGGCCTATATCCAGGATACGAAGCTGACGCTTTTGCCATAGATGGTATTCTTGAGGATCGTTGAATTCGGATGGTTTAAGGTGGCGTAAAAGCTCCAATGGTAAGATTATTGTCTCTGCTCTCCTCCCAATCTGCACAAAAATTCTCCCATTTGAGGTACTAATGTAATGCTAGGATGCAAACATTACAAAGATTGTTCTAAAGCATTATGAGTTAGACAATAATAATGTTACTAGTATTTAAGGAAGAAACATTTACTCCGTTTGTTTCAGTTTAGGTGTCTTAGTTTGATTGTATACGAAGAAAATGAGCAAGGACTTCAAAATCTTGGCTTATGGCCTTAATCTAACAATGTTTACAATGCATGGAAATGCTTTTTGAATCTTATGGTTTTAAATATGTTGAGTTACTAAATATGTTCTCTTCGTCTCAATTTGTTTGTCTTACTTTTTTTATTAGTCTGCTTCAAAAAATAATGTCTTTTCTTTTTTGGCAAATATAGCATGTTTAAGGTCACAAGCTAAACAACAGTTAGGTACATGCCACGTATCTTTAGTTTAACACTACAAAATTCAAAAATATTTTTTACTTTCTTAAATTTTGTGTCAAGTCAAAATTAGACAAATAAAATTGAAACAAGTGAAAGTATTAAGGAGTAGCATTTTTCTAAACATACTAAAAAGGAAAATTAAGACTCACAAATTAAAACAAAGGGAATTAATAGAGAGATAAAGCATACAAAATGTAGGGTCAAAGTAATAAAATTTGAAAACTATGGTTTATTAAGCAAAAAACATTTTCTTTTAATAAAACAAATAAAAATTCTAAAAGAACTTTTTCACAAAGCCATTTGCAATTTTGGGACATAAAAATAGTTTTGACAAAAAAAAAAGGTCATTTGTTTGTGTTGGTCGGTCTTTAATTCATGCCCTTGATGAGAAATACAAACTTTTCACCTGACATAAATTTATATTTTCATATCATAATATTCAAACGTAAAAGACTAATCATTTAAAAGGCAAAACGTGCAATTTTAGTGTTAAAAAAGAATTAAAATAGTTTCAAATGCATGCAAATTACGTACTTGGCCTACAAGAGTTCTCATAAGAGTTTTCCTTAGCCTATTATCACTCTGCTCCGACACTCTCATCTGCAACCTCATAATCTCGGCGGACGTCAACGGCCTCCGTATCTTCGCCTGCTGAACTGTCGAGCCTGAGGGTGTCCTCGGGCTCGCAACTCCAGCAGGCGAAGATGGACCATTAACACCACCACCGCCACCAGACTTCCTCCGCGACGGAGACTTCTTCAACATCTTCAACCCCAACGCCGTTTTCACCCTACTAGTTATCGCCATCCCTACCCCGGTCGGTTTCGGTGACCCGGGACCCGACAAACCCGAACCCGACCCGGATCCATTTCCTTCACCCGACCCGTCTGACGACGAAGAAATTGCCGCCGTTCTACCACCAAACCCCGGCGATGACCTACACGCCGTGAAGAAAATCTCGTAAGCTGCCTCTCGAAAATCATCCCGATCGAGTCCTTCTAGAACTCCGAATGGCCATACGAGATCGACGACGATGATTGAGTCATCATTCGGGTCGGATTTTTTAGCGGGTTGAGTTTTTATAGTTTGGGGAAGGTGAAATTGAGGCGGCATTTTTTTTTTTTTTTTAAAATGCGGGTGGATTACGGGCGACGAGGAGAAGTTTTCTTTCTTTATTGAAAAATCAGTCAAATATCAGGCGGAAGAGGGAAGCAGATGAGCATTATATTTTGGAGAAAAAAGGAAGAAAAAAAAAGTAGAAAAAAGAGAAAGTTTTGATTGAGACAGAGAGAAAAAAGAGAAGAGAAAAAGAATGGTTAAGGCAATTTCTGTTTGTTTGGGTGAAGAAAATGAGAAGCAAAGGTTGTTGCTAAGTGGCGCCAAATACGTATTTTTCGGTTTATCATGCAATGTATTTTTTTTTTCTAGCATGGAAGGGGCGGAACTAGATAGAGCTAAAGGGATTCGTTCGAATCTTTTTCGATGAGAAATTATATTATTTATATAGGGGCGAAGGCGTGGAGCGGACTTGGAGCTAGGGGTAGAGGGATTGGAATTCGGATTAATCCATTTTGTTGAAAAATTACACTATTTATATATGATTTATTTTATTTTATTTTTTTGTGATGTATATGTAGTATGTTGAACCAAAATAAAAAATATATAGTATGTTGAACTCGTGGTTGCAAAACTTTGTGCAGAAATTGGATTAGCTGAAAATGATGCTCGACGCCATCTCCGATGCCAACACCTCTACGCCTCTTCATCTTCCTTCATTTTTAGGAAAGTTCAGATGTTGCTTTGTCTCTTTAGCTTTAGACTTTTCTTTTGTTCCGTTTTGTTCCAACATTGGGCCATTTTTGGGCCTGATTGTTTTTGAAATGGAAATAAATGAGGCTATAAGCCTCAAACTTTTGATTAAAAAATATATATAGTATGTTGAACCTTCTTTATCTAGTTCCTGTGTTTACTTCTTCACATTTATTTGGTTCCGCCATTGTTTACTTCTTCACATTTATGTGGCTCCGTTATTGTGCTTATATACGATTAAATTTTTATTTTTTTAATGTAAATATAGTATGCTGAACCTTCTTTATCTAGTTCATGTGTTTACTTCTTCACATTTATTTGGCTCTGTCATTGTTTACTTCTTCACATTTATTTGGTTCCGTCATTGTGCTTATATACGATTAAAATTATTTTTTATGTAAATATAGTATGTTGAACCTTCTTTATTTAGTTCCTACGTTTACTTCTTCACATTTATTTGGTTATGCCATTGTTTATGTCACGCCCCAAATTCGAGGGGCGCAACTGGCTCCTTATGCCAAAACTCAGGCCCGAGCCGACCCTGCCGAACCATTTACTACTAGCGCATGGCAGCCACACACAATCAAGGAAGCAAACAAGCATATCTCGGCTTAAAACTAAGTCATCGGCCGGCAAGGCCCTTGTCAACTGATCTATAAAGAAACAACTACTCCCAGGAGATTATATAAATAAATAGTCAACTAGCACAGAAGTCCTGATTGGGCCGTCGAGGCCACCATGATATCTATACACAAAATTAACTGGAAGCAGGTATATATGAAGACAATACATCAAACAGCTCACAAGCTTCAGCAAATCAACAAAACTAGGCCAGCATGGCCATAACCTAGTTGTACACCCCATACACTAGTCTGCAAGCCTCAAAGAGTAGTAAAGATTGGCGGGACAGGGCCCCAGCCTACCCATAAAAATATACACAACAAAAGCTAACAACTTCCAAACTCTGGCAGCTCCGCAGGAAAGGGGCTAGCCAACCGAATAGAAGTCAATCATGATACTGAGGAGGTCTACTCGGTCGTCTGTCAGGACCTGCATGCATGAATGCAGCTCCCCCAGGCAATGAGGCATCAATACAAAATAATGTACAGAGTATGAAAGGTTGTAGACTAAATGAGCAAGTATCATAATATACCAAAAGCAATTAGGTAAGGAAATCAAATTTAGATAAGCATGTCAACCCACTACTGAATCTAATAAAATACAATAATGATCAAACATCAACCTAACCAAGCCCCCATAAGCCCGGTAGGTACAAACAACATACCACATACTTAGGCCCACATAAGCCAGAAGGTGTCAAGTCAATCTACATAACCTTATCGGTAGCCCCTTGTCTTTGTAAGAAGTCACATAGCCCTTTTTGACAACGATATAGACCCGTAGGCAGCGCATAGCCCTCTTAGGCAACATCATAGCTCTATGGGCTGTACGCAACCCTCTTTGCATCACATAGCCCTGTAGGCAATACATAGCCCTCTTTGACGTCAAAATAGCCCTGTACACAACACATTACACTCTTTGGCATCAATACAACCCCGTGGGTAACATATAGCCATCTTTGGCAATAACATAATCCTATTAAACAATATCATAGCCCCCATAGGCAGTTCATAGCTCAACAACTAACCACAATAGTCCCAAGGGCGACAACAAACAATTGAATAGGCTAAATGCGAGTAATTTAGCCATAAACAATATGTATGAATAATCTCTAAGTCATTCCTAACTTAGGGTCTTTCTTAACAAATCGTGAGTCCCTAAAATGAGAGTTTATAACCACACAATCAGCCAACCACTAACAATTACATCTGCAAGATCACCAACGTTAACTACCTCTAAGGAAACATATCGAACAAAGGGAATAACCTTAACATACCTTTTCAATTAACGCTCGAAAGACCGTAGTTCCTTCACGAAAGTTGTTCCTTATGTCCTAAGCTTCGCAAACACTCTATATACACAACTGGTACACACCTATAAACAGTTCATAATTAATCTTAAATCGACAGATTTGCCATATTACCCCAACTTGTCGAAACGTTCGTAGAAATTCAGAAAAATAATCATAAAAGAATCCCGAGATGATTACCTTAGTTAACCAAGTTTAAACCTTGAAGAAACACCAATAACTACAAATTTATATCTTCAAAAACCATCTCCAAACGCAGCTAATATAAGGGAGAAACGATTGTCACGTGTAGGAATTACGTTTCTAGGTACGGGGGCAATGTTTAATGGTAGAAATCATCAAAAACTAACTTTCATCATGCTAGAACTCCATAGGAACTCTCTCTTAAGCTTTCTCTCTAGTTTGGAACTGAAATGAAATGTTTTCATGGCTTAAAACGTTAAATAAGCCGACATACCATATTTTTTACCCGACCCGGATCCGACCCGAATTCTGCCCCAGCAGTCCCTAGTAGAACCCTCATAACTTTTTACTCTGATGTCGGTTTGATACGGGGTTTTGTGTGTTGCAAACTAGACTCGTAAGGTTTTGATTTAATGGGTAATAGGCCTTATAACTCTTTATATATTGGGAGAAAATATCCAATACATTTGACCCAATTTTCAGAGAAATCTTTAAAAAGGAACTTACGATAACTTTCGCCAACTTTTATTTTGCCACTTACTTAACTTCAAAACTTAAAATACAACCCTTGAACACTTAAAATATGACATACCACATCATTTTAAATTTATTACCCACCCTCTTTATCTTTCCACGAAGATACGAGTTAATTTAGACATTTTGAAAAGTCGGGGTGTTACAATTTACTTCTTCACATTTATTTAAACTACATAAATCTCACTAGTTTAGGTCCTAATTACTAATATTCATGATAATTTTCAATATTTCTTCCAATACCATATTTCGTCCTTTGGATACATGTATCATTACTCTTCAGATACATGTATCCGACAGTTTTATAAATCGAGATACATGTTTTATTTTATTTGAATTAAATGGTGGTAACTGATTTCCTTAATTCTGAAAATTTAAATTATTCAAATCTCTTAATATAAAGCGAAAATCAAAGAATGTATATATCTATGTTTAATTTATTTTATTACTATTTGAAATAATAAATTAATTATATTATTAATAAAATACAAAAACATGTATATTTTAGTTATGTAATTTGATTAATTTCATTTTATTACTCTTAAAATAATAAATTTATTAATTGATATATCTATTATCAATATATGATGTATCCAACAAACTAATACATCAGTGTATAGTTGCACATATGTATCATGAACACATGTTAACCTCTTAGAATCATAAAAAAAAATTGATGGACTTTGATCAGATGAACACAAAAACAGTCGGACATATCATGAAGACATGTTAATCTTTTATTCCATATGAACAAGTAGACTATGATACATGAGCGCACAAATACATCATATGTAACATATCAATATCAAGTATTAATCTCATGCATTTATTATATGTATTTAGTATTAATTTCTTATATCTATTTATATGTATTTAGTATTAATTTGATGTATCAAGTATTAATTTCATACATTATATTCAAAAACATGTATCTCGAGTACATAGTAAGCAAATACATCTAATTATGTGTATCTAAATATGAAATGTAACTGAAACACATGAATTTAGGAACAATTCACGATTGTAGATTATCTGTGTATCATTAATCCAAAAAAAAAGTTTAAAAAAATTTAAAATTCTTCCCTTTTTCACCATTTGAATTTTTTTCTTATAGATACATATAGTATTGAAACATCCAGT
Source organism: Solanum chiquidenum (assembly GCA_029582725.1). NCBI lineage: Eukaryota > Viridiplantae > Streptophyta > Magnoliopsida > Solanales > Solanaceae > Solanum > Solanum chiquidenum. Next base: position 49,135 of record JAJOOS010003908.1, read on the forward strand.
GATTTGCAATGAAAGTGACAGGACAATTGTTTCACTTCATAATTGTTGTTTCACATTCTCTTCACGATTTCCATCAAATCATGATTTTAAATTGAAATTTCATTCACATTTTAAAAACAAATGTTGATTTCACATAAGAACGATCCAAATTTGAGCCTACTTTGTTTTCCGTCCATTCATGCTCCTTTGTTTCTTTTTCCAACAATGTTCAGTCATAGTTTGTATATTTATCGTAGGCGAAAAAACGGATTAGGTGAGTTTTGAATCAGAAAGGAGGAGAGATAATTGAGTGATAAGTATGGTAGGAGAGAATTAAGAGAGAGTGGTTGATTTGGAGTGAAAGAGTAAATTAAGAGAATAATTAATCAATCTTAGTTTTTAGTGAGGTGGGTATCATATATTGTATAAAATATTAAAAATGGTAATATATGTAATTGTTTGAAAGCAGAGGTAATGTTAATATATATAATAGTGATGTATGTCTAATAAGGTAGTTTGTCCTGAAGTTAATGTTGATTGATGTTGAATCATCTTTGGGTTCTTCACATATTTACTTTTCATATTTTGAAGCCGGCCCGTTGAAAGTTTTGCTACCATTGTTAATTGTATCGTAGTTGTAACTAAGGTGTTTATCGATTGGTTCAATTTGACTTTATATATTATCGTCTAGTATATTGGTTTGTAAATATGCCATGATGATATAATCAAATTAATAAGATATTCGTTATCGATTAGTGATCTTTAATGGTGCGATTTTCGATAAGAAAAACATGTATCATGGTTATTTACTATATATATCTTTTTGGATGTTATCAATATTTGGGCTGCTCAATTCATTGGGTCGAAGCTAGAGCTAATACCCATTGGATCATCCCAAATGACTGACCTATTGGGCTGGGATTGGCCATTCTTCTTGTAAATGCAATGTTCATTTGAGTTGTAAACTAAATCTTATTAGTTCAGAAGAAGAAAAACAGGAAAGTCTAGCACCTTAATCAATATCTCAGATTTGAGCTTTGAAATCGAGAATTTCTTGGTAGAAAAAGCTTGACCTTTTTATAATTGGCTTATCCAGCGCGAAATCAAATTAATTAGGTAGGAAAGGTTTTACCTTTTGGGTACTTACCATTTATAGCAATAGTTTAAGATGTTAGACAAAAAAAGAGATGCCAAGACTCAGACGATTATATTTGTTCATACAGGCATTAAAGTTGTATCAATGAATACAAATTGTATAAACAAATACAATTTGTATAAACGAATGTACTGTCTATCTGTATAGATGAATACATTCTACATGTATATAATAATACAAACATACAAAAAAAAGACTATATCGATCATTTGCTATAGTTTCACTTATATTCATGCACGTATTTAAAAAAATATCTACAACTTGTTGAATTCTTTTTAAACGGATACATTTGTCGATAAGGCTAACACAATCATTAATTCATTAATCTAGTCTTGACATATCATGGGACAGCTAATCCAACTACAAAACAAATACAAACATAAACATAAAAAATATCATGCTGGAGCTAAGTCTAGTTGGTTAGGTAGGTTGTCGATTTACAAGTAACATGCTTATTATTTTAATGTTAGAATACATTAATAACATAACATATGTTATATTATGCAACTTGATCTGTGTATTGTATTTTAAAGACGCACAAAAAAAAAGTCTTTGTTGAAATGACCTTCACAAAGACTTCAAATAATTTGGTTAATCATAACATATGTGACGGATTAGGTGTTTGTATTTTCTATTTAAACTATCATTTACATTATTTATTAAAATATATTTTAAAATTGATTAGACCAAATATTTGAATATAATATAATCCTCAAAGATGTGTGACAACTTAATTTGCTCACTCCTTCGAAATGACTCAGTTGATTTGGAGGGTGGTTATCCACATGTGACATGGCAGGATGACCGGAATCGATCCCATCTCCCCTCAACGAGCCTATTGCATAGGAAAGGTGGTTATGACTATTTAATACGTATTAAATAAGCCAAGTTGTATTGTATTTTTAATTAAAAAAATTTCTTCTTCTTAACTATTGTGAATATTATCATAACCAACAAATTGAATAATTTCAATATCCCTCTACAACCTCCTGCTGCTATCGTCGGCGATTATGTCGCAGCAGCGCAAAAATTCCTCAGGTGGTAGACTGTATTTGATGTATTTCATACACACATTAAAGTTGCATCAATGAATTCAAGTTGTATAAATAAATATAATTTGTATCAACTAATGTATTGTCTGTATAGATGAATACAGTCTACATGTATATAATAATATACAAACATACAAAAAAAAAAAAGACTATTCATTTGCTATAGTTTTACTTATATTCATGCACGTATTTTTAAAAAATATCTATAACTTGTTGAATTCTTTTTAGATGGATACATCTGTCGATAAAGCTAAAACAATCATTAATTTGTTAATCTAGTCTTGACATATCATGGGACGACTAATCCAACTACAAAACAAATACAAACAAAAACATAAAAAAATATCATGCTGCAGCTAAATCTAGTTGGTTAGGTAGGTTGTCGATTTACAAGTAACATGCTTATTATTTTAATGTTTCTATACATTAATAACATAACATAACATATGTTATATTATGCAACTTGATCTGTGTATTATATTTTAAGACTTCAAATAATTTGGTTAATCATAACATATGTGACGGATTAGGTGTTTGTATTTTCTATTTAAATTATTATTTACTATTTATTTAAAATATATATTTTTTCAATAATAGTTATCTATTATACTATTTTGAGATGTCCAATAATACTTGTCTACTTCATGAAATTAATGGATAATTTTACACTTAATTCCTAATTTACCCTTATCATTAATTATAGTCATTTTCCTATTACATTTTTCAAAACATTGTATTTGTTCTATTCAAAAGGTAATATAGTAAAATCACCCTTCTATTTATCGTTTCTTTAAGAAGTGTGCAAAGTCAATAGTGGACAAGTATTATTGGCAGATGGAGTATTTAAAATTGATTAGACCAAATATTTGAATACAATCCTCAAAGATGTGTGACAACTTAATTTGCCCATAAAATTTCATCCACTTGAAAGCTTGTTAATTTTGATGCGTGTTTTGATAAATTGTTGGTGATATTACTTCAAGTATTAGAAAACACAAACACCTAATAGTTCAAGTAGGAAACTCACAAAAACGTGATATATTAACAACTTGAAATATTTTAAATATATAAAAATATATTTTTAAATTGCTTTCTCTCAAAATTCTATCAATAACATAAATTAAAATGAAAAAAAAACATATATTAAACTCATACTCATGTTTTAGTTATTACTCACATATATATTGATCAATTATTGCGTAAGGAGCAAAGATGAATTATCTTATGGTGATGAAGAATTGATTTGTTTTGATTATAACATTTGAAAAGCCAAACTTTCTATTCCTAATACTGTATTTCACATGGGAGCTAACTCCATCCATATTATTTAAAATGAAGACTTCTAACCAACTAGTATATATTTAATTCTAAGTAAACGGAAAATAGAATATGAATATTAAATAAGCCAAGTTGTATTGTATTTTTAATTACTCCCTCTGTCTCAATTCACGCGACTTACTATCCTTTTTAGTCAGTTTTAAAAAGAATGACACATTTCAAGTAATAATTTAACTATAAAATGTCTATTTTACCCTTAATGAAATGATTTACAGCTACACAAATTTCTATTATTTATTTTGGACCAGAAGTTTTAAAAGGTCTTCATTTCTTTCTTAAACTCCATGTCGAGTCAAACTATCTCACATGAAATGAAATGAGATGGAGGGAGTAACTTCTTTTCTTCTTAACTATTGTGAATATTATCATAACCAACAAATTGAATAATTTCAATATCCCTCTACAACCTCCTGCTGCTATCATCGGCGATTATGTTGCAGCAGCGCAAAAATTCCTCAGGTGGTAGACTGATACGTCGGTGCCCCAACTCCGATAGCACCGGCATCCCTTTCATTAAATTTGGTCCGTTATTCGGACAAGATGAAGAGGGTAGTAGTCTCAAAAAAGCCAAAGAAGAAGCATGGAAGCATGTTGTGAGCTTCTCCAAATCCAGTACTGAGGCTATTGTCACTGAGATCTACATGTCTTCTCTTCGATATATCGAAAAAAAAGCAAAAAATTCCTATGATCCGGACCCTGTAATATGGGACACATTGTCCAATACAGATTTTCGAGAGATGATGCTAAAGGATACTTGCTTATTCCTCCAACTATCCTTCTCTTTACTCCGCAACAACAATGTTGACAACAACAACTATGATGGCGATGTCAAATTAGTAGATTTTCCTCATTTAAGAAACATTAGCTTATCGAAAAGTAGGCACAAATGGGTGGAGTCTATACTTCATGTAGGCAACCAAATTCCCCTTGTGGTTATAAGGGAACTACTAAAACAGAGCTACTTTAAACAAGTTGTTGAAAATGGAAAGTGGAAGGAGCCTTTATTCGATCCTGTTAAAAAGGCCTTGTTTCGAATTCTGCTTTCACCACTGCTTCACAGAGAGCAGGGCATGAAATTTCCTTGTATTGGAAAACACGCGAAAAGATTGATGCATTGGAGACAAGAATTGAAAGAATGTTGTGATGTGTTACATGGAATTCACTTACTCTTGCTTGGACCAGAAATTGATCCAGAAAAAGAAGAGTATGAGGACGATGACAACGACAACGAAGATGATGCTGATAAAAATGATGATGTAGAAGAAAACAGAGGAGCTAGCGATAAAAACAGAGTTACAAGTACTGGAGGCAGCAGCAGTAGTACTGATGCTACTAAAAAAAACGATGATCATAATAATAATAATAATGACGACTACACCAAGGTTAAAAACGTGATAGAGTTGAAACAAGCTGGGATGTATTTTGGCGTTATAAAAAAAGGAGGGATCAGAGGAATAAGATTCAAAAGTAACTTCATTTATCCTAAGCTTTACTTGCCACCATTGTTTATTGGATGTCATACTCAACTCCTTCTCGAAAGTATGAGACAGTACGAGCAAAACCTCGATTCTAGCCTAGGTGAGGTTAGCTCGTACTTGATGTTCATGCGTGATTTAGTTCGCACAACTCAAGATGCCAAAATCCTTGTCTCAGATGGTATAGTAAAAGGAAACCGCAAGTATATACAAAAGCTACCAGACATTCTTGTAGACCTTGATCCTCACAATGACAAAACGATCGATACAAATCTCAGCTCTGTAAAGATCGAAATCAACAGCTTTTACAAACCTCCTTGGGTTACAAACTACTTCACCATTGTCTTCTTAGTCGCACTTGGTGGAATGTTCATCTCTATTGCTCAGACGGTTTACGCCGTGCTAGCATACCACAAACCCCCATCCTCCTAGTGTACATTTTGTTTTAACATTTCGATAAATTGTATTGTTTTATATATGTTGTTATGTAAACAGGTTACGCATGTCATATCGTTATGTTCATCAAATATTAACCTATTTTTGGCCTTGTAAACATGATCATTTATAATTGTACCAAGTTTTCTTATTCTAAAAACACTCAATAATGACAGTTATTTATATTTATAAATACCTTATATGATTTATGTAACAAACTAAATATAAAGAGGTTGAAAAAGTTCACATACATAATTTCAGTAATAGAGACAAAGTATTGGCTCACACCAATTGACAATCTAAAAGGGCCAAACAAATATCAACTGTGATTTTCATGTTGTCCTTTATTGCGACATGCATTTTATTTTATAAATTAAAAATTTCAAAAAGATTTAAATTTTAAATTGTCATAATCCAAATTATTTTTTTCATATGTATCCAAATTATTCGGATTATAGAACAAAGAGTAAGAGAAACTCACTATTGAATTTCTGAAATTTGAACCAAAGAGAAGGGGTATGTGCCACGGCATATATATATATCCTCTATTTATCTTATCTTTACCTTAATAAAGAAACTTAATATAACTGAACTTCTCCCTTGTCTTTATTCTGTTGTTCTGAGTCTTCATCTATTGAGCCGGACATAACCTTTTGCTTTAGGCCCAATAGCTTCATTCTTAATCGACATTATCTAAAGAAAGCATAAAGACAATTCCCTCATCTCGACTCAACTTCTCGCTCCGATACAAGAACTCTAACAATTCATATTCTTGCCAACTTCTTTGCCTAGCGTTTTTCTGATATATTGAATTATCATCTCTAATTTAAGATAGTGTGATAACAATCAATTTATTAGATTGCTCCCTTTAATCCAATCTTTAGGCTTGCCACAGACTGCCCACTTATAAAATAGGCCTAAGTCTATGCCAACGGACTCGTGACATTCATGTACCGAGTCATCAAATGATTCACATTAAGAAGGCCCAAATCTGCATGTATGAGCCTATTCTACAAAGTCCTACAAATAATGACTGAAATCTATCAAGCCTGCTTTCCTCGATCCAAGTCTAGTGAAAAGAAAAGCATAAGAAGTGTCTGATATATAGTTAATGACCGGTCTTTAAAGCTCCTTAAGAAAGAGGTTAAAGTCATTGATTTCAATTCGATGATGCTTTTCCTTTTATTGGTATGTTGTTCCCTGAACAAGGAGCAAGCTAAGTAAATCTTATCTAAAAATGGATGAAATTCGATATGTTTTTTATTGTCCTTTTTGTTTTTTCATTTTTTTCTCTATGATCCCAATTAGGAGACATGAGATTTAATGGAGGAGGGGTAAATGTGGAAAAAGAATAACGAAGGACAAATATAGTTTATTTTTGAAAGTATTGGGGCAATTAATTTGACCTTTTCCCATATATATTACTCATTAACTCTAAGGAGAACACTAAACAAACAACTTAGAAACACTGTAACTCGCTTTTGTTGTGTCACATCCGACGCTGACGTGACATATAAATTTGGAGATGTCTAGATGATCATTTTGTCAGTGGAAGTACTCAATCAACATAGTAGAAAGACTTGGGGTATCTAAATATGTATACTCAAAATTGAAGTATTACTTGCTTACATGCTGAGGCAAAATTTAAATATTCATTTATGTATTATACTTGGTACTTTCTTAAAAATATTCATTTAAATGTACGACAATTAATAAATAATAATAATATGGATGGTGGAGTACTCACGGAGGTGAATTAATTGAATTTCCTTCGCCCCCAAAAAAATTGTATTAAAGATATAATATACATACAACTTGTTGAATTTCTTTTATTAAAGTTGGTGGCTATTTGTTGATTTTTGATACAATGATTTATTTCAATATTCACAACAAATTAAAAGAAAAGACAATGAAATTTAATTATTATTGATGTAACGTGTGATAAGATGAGCACGAACATATGAAGATGAAATGTCCATTTTATTAGGTATGACCATTTTTCTAGAGCAGGGGATAATAATGTGGACGTATTATCTATCAACAAGGTTAAAAGAATCATTCATTAATCTATTATGTCACCATCTTATTAGGTATGACCATTTTTCTAGAGTAGAGCCTACATCGAGAATAATAATTTTAGACGTATTCTCTATCAACAAGGTTAAAATAATCATTCAACGTATTCTTTATCAACAAGGTTAAAATAATCATTCATTAATCTATTATGTCACCATCTTATTAGGTATATGATCATTTTTCTAGAGTAGAGCCTAAAGTGAGGATAATAATTTTAAACGTACTCTCTATCAACAAGGTTAAAATATTCATTCATTAATCTATTATTGACATGTTAGGGGAAACGACTAATCCAATTACACAAATACAAACATCAACATAAAAAAAATATCACGATCTGATGGAATCTATTTGGTTAGATAGGTAATAGTTTTAAAAATAACATATTTTATTTTAATGTTTTTATAGTATGCAACTTGATCCGTCTGCATATTGTGTTAATTCACATATGAGTTATGACCTTTCTCTCAATTTTTCTATTATTTTCATTTCTTTAAGATAAAAATAAAAATAGACGAGTTATAAATTAGTAATATTAGTAAAAAAAATTGGTAATTAACGAGTTATGCATTTATAAATAGATGACGGTCAATTATCTTTTTTCGAGTGCTATATCTTAAGTATTTAATATTTGTGTTTCTTACTTGAACTATCACAAATTATTTCTTTTTTTTAAAAAAAAATAAAAATTATCAACTCACAACTTTTAACTTACTAGACCAAGTATTTGAATACAATCGACAAAAGGTATGTGACAACTTAATTTACCCATAAAATTTCGGTCACATGACAACTAACTCATTAATTTGTAACTAGTTAGTGATGATTAAAATAGAAAACACAAATACCTGATAATTGAAAAAAAAAAAAAAAACTTGATAAATGAATTTTGCTCTATATTTGTTAAGACAACTTGCATTTTCATAATCCAGCAGGGCAAGTAGAGAAAACTCATGTGTATTTTTATCTTTTTTGTAGAGGGAATATGCCCAACTGGCAAGACTCTAAAATAGGTCACAAAAGACGATAAAAGGGGGACTCAAAATTTTAAGTTTATAATTTATAACAATCTCAAATTGATATATAATACTATAATGAGCAACTTTCACATATAGCAAATATATAAAAATCATATTTGTATGTTATAGCTATAGTTTGCATAATTGCGCTCCATATCAAATTTTATGTTTGCTATGAAACTTTTGATTTGTATAATTCGCTAGATACATCCAATTTTATACAAATTGTTCAGTTTTGTATAAATTCATTTATACATTGTAATTTGTATAATAAGATTTGTGTTTGTATAATTATAAGTGTATAGAACTAAAATATATGTATTTCTATTTGTATATAACTTTTCTCTCGCTTTATACAAACACAAACACATTTTATACAGAAATGTATAAAATGACTAATTGTATACAGAAAATGGCAATTGTATACCGAATCAGATGACAAAAAAGAGAGATGTTTGCTGCGAATTACAAATAAAATAAACTATGGCAATAGCTAACATTTAATTATTTGAATTAATAGCTTGCTATTTCATACATTTTTCCCTACTATAATTATTATTTATTAGATTACAATCAAATATTCATTAATATTGGAGTAATTTTATTACATATAGAAAGTTCTCACACAAGTTACTGAATTCACGTAAATCTATAAGTTTCCCTTAAGATCCGTCCTACATTGGGACTATGTTTGGGCATAAAATACCGAATTGAATCGAATCAAAATTTTTAGTAATTTGGTATTCTTTAATTCAGTATTTGCTACGATACTCGGGAGTTAAATTTTAAAATTATGATATTTGAATTTAAGTTTGGTATGACACATTAATATTTTTTGGTATTCGATATTTCCCAAATATCAAATTATTTACCTAATGAAAGTCATGTATCAACATAACATAACATGGGATGGTTAATCTAACTACAGAAAAAATACTACTATAAATATAACAAATAATATATCATGCTCGAGTTAAGTTTAGTTGGTTAGGTAGGTAGTCGATTAAAAAGTAACATATTTTATTTTTCAATGTTTTTATATATTAAAATAACATATGTTATATATGCAACTTGATCGGCATATTGTATTTTAAGACATAAAAAGTCTTCGTTCAAATAATTTGGTTAATCAATAACATGCTTGAATTATTAAGTGTGTGTATTTTTTTATTTGAATTATCATCAATTATTTATTAAAACGCATTTCAAAAACTGACGAGATCAAATATTTGAATACAATTTCCAAAAGACGAGTGGCAACAACTTCATTTGCCCATAATATTTCATCCACATGATAACTCATTAATTTTGATGTGTGTTCTGATAAATAATTGGTAATAGTACTGCACACAAACATTTAATAATTCAGGTAAAAAACTCGCAAAATCGAAGAAGATATTTATTTGCTTTTGACCATTAGCTCTCGTGTTTTAAAATCATCATAGTGGAGTGTCATTATTCGACAGTACCATTTTTAAACAAAAAATAGAGAGTGTACACGCTACACCACACACCATCAGATACTAGTCGAGGTATGTTTTAATAAATAATTGTTGATAATTCGAAATATAAATACCTAATAGTTTAGGTAGAAATTTATAAAAAATGTTTTTGTTTTATCAATCGCATGTAAGTCCAGTTGGTTATCCTTTTCTTTGAACTAATTAATAAATTTATGTATGTTGAAAGAGCTAGGTTTAATCAAATTTTCTTAGTCAAAATATTATATTACACATATAAGTTAAAAAATAAATATAATATCTACAACTTGTTGAATTTATTTTATTAAGGTTGTTGGATCCACCAGTGTCGTATGCATGTGTTGATTTGTGATACTATGATTTATTCAACATTTACAACAAAACAAGACAAGGAAAGAGCTATCACAACAAACGAAAAGACAATGAAATTTAATTAATTTCGTTTTTATTTCTGTGACATAATTGAAATTTTGAAAATCAATCAAATTTATTAGTGATGTACTCTGTGATGAGACGATCATGATAAGGCTATTTTCCAAAAGCAGAGCCTAAAACAAGAGTCAGAATTTTAAGCGAATACATTTTATCGACTGAATTAAAAAAATCATTAATATATTAATCTAGCCTTGACATAACATGGGACGACTAATCCAACTACATAACAAATATACAAACATAAACATAAAAAATGTAACGCTCCAATTAAGTCTAGTTGGTTAGATAGGTAGTCGATTTAAAAGTAACTTGTTTAATTATTTTAATGTTTTCATACATTAAAATAACAAATCTTGTATCGCTTATTGTATTTTAAGACATATAAAAAGTCTTCATTCAATAATTTGGTTAATCAATAACATGTTTGAATTATTAGGTATTTGTGTTTCTTATTTGAATAATTATTATTATTTATCAAAACATATTTTGAAATTGACTAGACCAAATATTTGAATATAATCACCAGAAGACACGTGATAACTTAATTCTCCCATAAAATTTTGTTCACACGACAACTCATAATTTCGATTGTTTTGATAAATAGTTGGTGGTATATAGTACTTTAGGTAGGCAACACAAACTCCTAATAATTTAAGTAGAAAATTGCAAAAAATATATAAATATAATATATGATATTTCACGTGTGATTTTGACTATTATCTCTCTAGGGGTGTATAAAATCGATCAAAAATCGAACCAACCCGCAAATTGAGTCAAATTAAAAAAAAATCGACTAGTAGTTTGGTTTGACTTGGTTTGGTATTGGAAAAAAAAGAGAGGAAACTTTACACAAATCACAGTGTTAAGAGTTAATTACATCATATCCCTACTCTTTTTCAAATTACAAAAATTCCTTAAATTTGGTGGAATTCGAATACATCACAAAACATCCTGATACGTCGCATTCCTATTATGGATACATCGCTCAACGTCCCGCTACATCGCGTCTCGATTTTGATACATCGCGTAAAGTGATGTATCCGACTGATACATCACGTAACGTGATGTATCCGAGAATAAGAGAGAGTAGAGAATATGAATAAATAAGTAGTGTATTTAGGTAATTTTTCCTTAAAACCCGACTATACTTGGGTTGGTTTATTAATTGGAAAAAAAAAAAACCGGAGCCCAAACCAACCCGACATTATATATATAAATTTAAAAAAATTATTTTATACAGAAAAATATTTACTTTGATCTAATTTCTAAATATTTCTTATTTTTTTCATAGTTTTTATCTTTTAACATATTATTTCAAGTTTGAAACTTAGAATTTTGAATGGTCCAATAAAGGCTAATAAGCTATAGTCTATTGATGTTAGTAACTCTAATAAAACTCAAATTAATACTATCAATTCAACACTAAGAATGACAATAATGTTGAATATTTGTTCTTTAGTTTACATTGATTTAGACAATTAAAATGCACAATTTAATTTTAATTTTTCTTAATATTTAGTCATGTAATTAATACTAATTAAACTTATTTTAGCATGATTTAGTACTTTTAAATTATAATCATTTACATTATGACTTATTAATTTGCAATATTTATTTTATGCGATTCATTTTTATTTTTTGTTGAATATTTTAATGTCATAACTCATCTCATATTTTGTGTTATTTTTTTAAGAAACGCCTTAGATCATTGTATTTTGGTAGGAATAAAGAAATATTTGAAGCACAAGTTATTATATGTTTATATGAATATTTTACCGAAAAACCCGAGATTGAAAAACTCCGAGTTTTATTATTTGATTTAGCTTATAAATTTAAAAATCCGACACAAATAATTTGGTTTGATATTTGAAAAAATTGAATCAACCCGGCCATGTACACCCCTACATCTCTCTCTTCCTTTTTTATTAAAAATAATTTATCCGCATGGAGTGTCATTTGACACCAGTTTTAATAGTAACTAACTATTCTTTGATAAATTCTCTCAAATGGTACTCTAACAATTTTTTATTTTATTTTTATTTTTACCCTCCCTAGGAGCTCCCACCCCTTTTTGCTCCCTTGGTGATTCGAACTCGCAACCTTCGGATTGGAAGTGAGGGGTGCTTACCATCTGAGCAACTCCCTCTCGTCGTACTCTGACAATTTCTTTACATCGAATATGAGTTTTTTTTTTACAAAACTTAAAATTATGAGTCTTTAGGTTGGTTTGTTTTATAATTTCAAAAAAATGAAATCACAATTGAAATTTAAAATCCTTTTTTTTTTTTGGAAATTAGAGATTTGAAGTTGATGGTTTTGCAAATTTCATAAAAAAACACATTTGAAATCAGGCATCCAAATTCTAGGGTCAAACGTCTACTTAGTTAAAAAGGGTTGTGTATTAGCAGTGGTAGAGCCAGAAATTTAGCAAAGTCTGTGTAATTTTGTTCTCAGTTGTGTTAAGGGTGTAAAAAATACTCGTACATTAAAAAAGAAAAAGTTTATACAAGTTATACATTTTGTCACCACTTTGTGGGGAATCATTAGGTATAAATAAGTTAGATACTTGTGACTCGATTGATGAAATAGTATCTCTCTCCCAAAAAACATGTCTTTTAACGATGCACAAAGAAATTTTTTTGTTGCAACTCATATATATATACCACATAATTTTCTGATAAAGAGTGTGCATTAGACTACCCTTCGACTAAGGTGGCTACAACCATGTGTATCAATACAAAGTAAGTATGAAGAAGGGAACAAAAATGAAAGATAAAGAGGAGAATAAGTGGATGTACCACATAATTTTTTGATAGTGTACACCAGATGATTCTTCGCCTAAGGTGTATCATATATATCATATAATTTTTCCGATAAAGAGTGTGCACTAGACCGTCATTTGCCTAAGGTGTATCATATAAATTTTTGACAAAAAAATGTACACCAGACCACCATTCGCCTAAGGTGGCTCCACCCATGTGTATCAATACAAACTAAAAGTATGAAAAAGGAAACAAAATGAAAGATAAGTGGATATTGTAATGCATAAACATTGACATTGAAATTATGATGTTATAGACTTACAAGAAGAAGAAACTTGTTATGAAGGTAATCTTCATTTGTACATTTGTAAATTGATAATCAAACGTCAAGTACTATCAAAGAAGATGGACGCTTGACTGGGTTGTCATCATATCTCTCAGAAACCTTTTGAGTAAATGGTTTAGGCATCTTTATCATCTTGAATTCTTGAAGAGAATCGAGAAATTCTGAACGATCTGGGAGCGTTACCAGTTTATTGCAGTGTTCAATTTTGAGATGAGAAAGCTTTGGCATGGCTGAAATATCTACCCTCCATTCCTCCAAAAAGAATAATTTTGAGAGTTCCAAGTGTTTGAGCTCTGGAAAACCCAAAGCAGAACATACCATCTTTTTCACTTTGAAAGCATCATCTTCGAGCACTAGAAGCATTAGCTTGTCGAGTTTCTCTAGTGTTCCCATTGGATCTTCCTCCAGTTGAGTGTTACGAAGGACAATCTCCGTGAAATTTTTAGATATATCAAAGTGTGGTGGTAGCTTTTCAATATAACCCTCAAAAGACAGTATTGGTGGAACCCCGGATTTTAATATCTGACGAAAGGCAGAATGTTTTGTATCTGAATAACTATCAAAGTTTTTAACTTCGATGGAGCAACGACGAAGCCCATTACTCCTACTTTTCATAAAGTAGTCAGTTATTGACTTAAGATCCTCAAGACACACTTCAACCTTTGCATCTAATAGGTTCCGGAGTTTTTCCAATTTGAAGAGATCGCGTACTTCACACAACTTGGAGTTGAAGTTCTTTAGTGTTTGAAGCTCTGCCAATCCATCAAGTCTGAGTTTTTTCCCATTTTTCAGTTGGAATTCTAGTGGAAGATACAAATGTTGCAACCTTGCCATTTTCTGAAACACATGATTTGGTATGATCATAATGTTGTCATTTTCTTTGATTTGAATTCTCAAATCAAGGACTTGTAAGTATGACAAGTTGCTGATAGACGAGGGCAGCTTCGTGAGGAAGCATCCTTCGAAACTCAGATACCTCAAGAATTGTAGATCAAAAATGCCTTCCGGTAGTTCCCCTCTTGGAAAGTTTACCCTCCCAAAATCAAGAACCCTCAACGCCTTGAATTCCTTAATATTTGACATTAGTGTGGATGGCCATACAAACTCCCCTAGTACTCTTCTGATGATTCGAAGACTCCAAATGTTTGAAGCTAACTCTGTTCTGACTTTAGCATCATACTTCCCTAGATAAATCACGAGCCTACGCGTCCTGCCAAATGAAAAGGAAGCTGGCTGATTAGATAAATCCATGACCTTGAGAAAATCTGTTTCTTCCGCTTTTGAGACACACATATCTCCCATTAATCCTACAAGGTGGCAAGACTTGATCACATCTATTATCCGTCTCACATCTATCATTCCCTTCTGTGCTAGAACCTTCAATCGTTCGTGTGTTATGTCCAATAATGTCATCCCGCTTTCATGACCCTCCGATGATGATATCAAACCCTCAATTTCCCATAAATGAGACAACTTCTCTGGTTCTATCTCTGGATCTTCTCTAAAATGCCCCAAGTAAAGAAAATATAGTTTTTGTTCATCCAACAACTCAGCATAACTTGGAGCCATAACTTGGGAAACATCTCGTCCTGCATTTTTCTGCATCGTCTCCCACTCACTTGCATTCTTTCCTGCTAACTGTTTTGCAAGTGCAATAATCGCCCCCGGTATACCTTCACACACTTTTACCATTACCCTACCCATTCTATCCATTGCTGATTGGATTTCAGCTCCTCCTGGTCATAAAGAAACAAGTATTATAAGATACCATACTAATACTAAAGATAGCATACTAATACTACTATAATCGAATAGCAACTTAGTGTATATATATATATATACCTGGCCAAACCATCTCCTTAAATAACTTCCAGCTGTTTTCTTCGGTTAAAGGCCTCTTTTCATGAATATAAATAGGTTGAGTTATACTTTTTGCTACTTCTCTTGATCGAGTCGTAAACAGTATCATGCAACCTTTAGCTCCCAGGACAGAACGCAACATCTGCCAACCATCAATTGAGCGTACTCCTTGTAGAACAATCAACGTCCTTGACATTTCAAGTTGTTGTCTGACACAATTTGCCAAACTTGTTGGGGACATGTCAACATACTTTTCATCTATACGACCTTCAATTGACTCAATAACATGTTGAAGTGCGTCATGGGCATTGATGTTTTCAGATAGACGAATATTGACATGATGTCCAAACTCTTTAACAATGCGAGTGTCGTTGTATATTTTATTAGCAAGTGTAGCCTTTCCTATGCCACTACGCCCCCATATTGGAATTGCTTGGAAGTCGAGTTTTGAATCTTGTGATTTAGGTAACAAAACTTGTATGATCTCCTCTGTTTCTTCCTCCATTCCAACAACAACTGCACCGTCTTCATGGTTGTACACAAAGTTGTTGTTTTGCCTCATCAATTGTTGGTTGTTGTTGGACTTTTTCTGCATAGCAATTTCTTTCATCATCCGACACGAACTCGTGATATCAGACCTGGCCTTTTTCTGGGCAGCACTATGTCTGTTAAAAAAAAATTTGGATTTTGCTGAAACACCATAAGTTTGGATCGAATTCTCGACCCTATAGACGAGCTCTTCGATTTCATTTACTTGCTCGCTATCTGTTGTTTCCAAATTCTTGATAGAATCAGCTGTTTCGATGATTTCGTCGTATGCCTCTGATCCAATTAGTAGTGTTTCTTTAGCCAAAGCCAATTGTTTAAGCTTCATTGTTGCAGCTAATTTCGCCATTGCAGCTACTTTTAGTTACTCTTTCTCTATTGTTGTATTAACCAAGATATATAGATATATATATATATACACTTTGGAACTCTTGGGTTCGAGCTCGAATATGAACTTAGAAATGTGCGAGTTGGAATCAGTCCGAATGGAAAACCAAGTAGTCAATCAACTGAGCTACTCAGATTACCCGCTCAATAGGGTCAACTATTGTGAATTAGGAGTTGGTGAAAGTTACAAGGCAGAGAAGGAACAAGATAAGAATTGCAAAGTTTTAATTTGCCACATAGAACGTTGTATTTACTTATTCAATTTTATATAAATTTAATTGTCTATTTATACACACCCAAAATTAAAAGACATAAATATCAACTAAAACCAAGTTAAATAACACGTTTTATGTATTATGCTAACCATAAAAAAAAAAAAAAAACTAAAACAGAGGAGGGAGTACTATGTTGAACCTGCTCTCAAATATAAAATACTAAATATATATTTTGGTCATTTTTTTACCTTGTTTGGATGGTTGTTATCCATTATATTGTTAGTATAAATACAATATTTGTTTTGATTGTTTTTTAGATTTTATCGTATCGTTTAAATCCATCCTTAAGTAATGACGAAAAGTCACATTTTATATGACGATCAATTTGATGTGATAACATCATTACCTTAATATTTCTTCTCATTTTATCTTTTACTTATTATTTAATAATCTTATTTTATTTCACCCGAAATTTTTTTGGCATAATACATAAATGTGTCATTTAACTTGGCATCATTTCATATTTATGTCATTCACTTTGGGTGTGCACAAGTATACATTTAAACTTATATAAAGTGTGGGAATTGAGTTATTAATATTATAATGCATAATAAAAAGATAAATAGGTGGCATCGCCGATTTTTAGTTCATTTATTCAATTTATAAGGTTTTTCATCTGTAAAAAAAATGATGAATAAATCAAATGAATTTAGTTTACATCTCTCTAGAATAGAAAGAAATATCATGAATATTCATGTCTTTCAAATACAAAAACAAAAATAATGTGAATAAATTGAACACATAAAAATTGAAAAGAAGAAATAGCATAAAAAATAAAAATAATAAAGCTCCAACCAGAGGCGTATCTAAGGGGGGTCACTGGGTTCACATGAACCCATGGTCCCCTCCCGAGATCATATATAGTAGTGTTATATTTTAAAAATATATATTGAAATATAGATGTGTGAACCCACACTTGAAGTATCACATAATGCGATTATGGCTGGGTGCACCTCTCTCCGTGAGGTTAGAAATTTGAATTTTATATTTATCTTGTTTTATTTTTCTTTCTAAATTAGACCTATAATTTTAAAAATTTAATGGTTTTCAGTAGTAAAAACCTAATTCTTGAACCGATCAAATTTATATCATAAATTAATTTTTTTATAACAGTGCACTCATCATCTCAAAATCCTGGATACGCCTCTGGCTCCAACCCCCAAATAATAAAGCTACTGAGATTTTGAGCCCATCTCGTGAATCGAACCCAAGGCATTGTCGTGATTTCTAAAAATCGCCTTAATCACTGAACTAGCCTCTTTACATGTGTTGATGGGGTTTATTTATATATATATATAAAATCATGAAAACAAAATTAACCATATATATAAAGTGTAATTTTCTGAGGAGGTTCAGGTTCAGGTGAACCTCCTCACCTCCATGTAGATCCGCCCCTGGCCATTTAGGATGTTACATAAAATAATATGTGTATCTATTTATTCAATTTTATACAAATTTATATATTTACTAGTAAACATCTAAAGATGGAAGACATAAATGTAGGATGTCCCTATGCCTTTCTTTTTCTCTACCCATCCCATTTTATTTAAAAACGAAAAACAGTACAATCAATTCAAATATTATATTCGTTTAAACAATATAATAGATACATTACGAATTAAGGAGTTCTACCCAATTTATTCAAATATTATATTCATTGCAATTCTTCAAACACAAAACAAAATAAGATTGGTGAAATAATGGAGTTGGGAGTCAACTTGTGAAAAAATTGGTTTATTCCCTTTCTCTTACACACACAACACAGAGAGAGAAGAGAGAAAGAACAAAAATGGCGGAAACAACAGTGGAGTTTGCGTTAAACTACTTAACGGAACAATTGCGAGATAACATGGATGTAATTGCTGTGATAAAAGATGAGGTAACTTGTTTGTTAAGCGAACTTAATCATTTGAGAGCTTTTCTTATCGAAGCCAATAGAAATCGGAAAGGAAGTGAAATTCTGAAACATTTTGTGCAAGAGTTGAACAGAGCAATCAATAAAGCTGAGAATTCGATCGATAAATTTATGATTGAGGCTAAATTACACAAGAAAAGGGGGATTTATAAGATTTTCGATTTGTGTTATTTGGTAAAAGGCAAGCGCTGTTGTGCAGAGATCAGATCTATTATGGAGAAATTGAAGGAAATTCGGAGAGATAGTACTTATGCCCTTTCTATGTCTCTTCAATTTGATGATTCAAAATCAAAACAAACTACTCATCAACTCAAAAGGGTACGCATCTTTTCCTTCTTTTTTCGAATTTTATCAGAAACAATCTCTGTATCTATCGCTATGCCCATATTCTATCATCTCAAACTTTACTTTAATGGAATTATATATACCGAATATGTTGTTGTCGTCTTCGTCATCTAACTTTTTCAATCATTTGGCCATGAAAGTTGAACTTTGGGAAATAATAACAAGGATATGTTTTCAGTCCAAATTAATAAGTAACTTCAATTCGTATTTATCGGAAAATAAGTAAATATTGTTTTTCATTTGGAAATAATTACTTATTTTTACAAATTTTATAATGAAACATGGCTAAACACCTACTTTGTGTTTCGCATTTTAGTTGAAATCTACTTTATGAATTATAATGGGTATGTTATTATTGTGAAAATTTTTTTGTGTTTGATTATGTATTTTAGTTGATTTTTTTTTAATGCAAGTCTTAAAAACTAGTGATGATCAAATTGAAGACATTTGAAAATTTTAAGATCAAACAAATGTTTGAAGATAAATCATGATTTCCCCAAGTGGTTTGGGCTTGAGACTTTCATGTTGGAGGTCTCAAGTTCGGTAAGGGGTTTGCCTTTTGGGTTGAGCTCGTCGCACCGGGCTTGCCTAGTGTGGATTACCTCTCATATGTGTTTTGCGAGCTACTGCAAAGGAGCGGGGGTTTTATCCTGTACACACCCAAAAAATAGCAGTTGCGGGTTTTCCTTGTCATATAAAAAAAACATGATTCAATCTAAATGCTAGCTAAATATTAGTAGTACTAAATTCACATTGAGGTTTGTGGTCTCTGGATCCTCTTAATTCTTTGCTCTAATTTTTATTTAAGTTAATCAAATAACAATCTCACACTACCTTATTAAAATCAGTCAACTTTGCAATTTTAAGCAGATATATCTTACTAAAAATGTTGTGCAAATTTATCAATTTTGTTAATAGACTGAATTAAAAAAGGAGAAAAAATAATACTAAAAGTGATTATTTAATCCTAAAATTATCTAATGGTTTTAAAAAATTATCTCACTCATTTTTTTACCTCTCCAAACCCGACACAAATGAAAAAATACTACATCAAAAATGATCTTTAGCGGCAATTAAGTAACAACAATAGCTTAGTTGATGCTAAATATGTATTTTTAGCGATAATTAACACTCTTTGTAAATGTCCCTAAATCCTATAGCGACATTAGATCCAATGCCAATAAACTAATGTTGTTAAATGTTTTAACACTCTTTCTTAATGGTATACTTATTGCCGTTAAAAATTGTTTTTGTTGTAGTGAAAAAACTCAACCCCTCTTTTATTCAGTCATAAAATGAGTTGGCTCAGGTCTAAATTAAAGAGAGATTGAGATAATTTTTTAAAGCCATGTGACATATTTGGAATTAAAAAGCTAGTTTTAGAATATTTGTTAGTTCAGTCTGTTAGCAAAAAAATAAATATGCACCATTTATTAGACGATGAGGATGTATGTACACAATTTGTTAGGTGACAAGGATATATATGCACCATTTGTTAGACGTTGAGGATATATATATGCACCACTTTTTTAACGGAGATTATATTTGCTCTAAAATCGCAAAATTGAAGGTATATTTGCCCTTTTTCACAAAAGTTAAACTTAACTATGTTTTCTAACACCAAAATCACAGAACTTTGAGTATGCAAAACTTAAATATTCAAAAAAAAAAAATTAAAGAAATTAAAACCACCCTTCCCCAAACTATCCAAAAAAAAAAATCTATATGATCCATTTTCATGAGTGGAAATAATATAAATATATTAGTTCACTTCAGTTAATTTACTTAAAACAACTTTTTTTCAATCTTTAGGACATTTTTACATTAAATTGAATCTTATGGAGTAATAATTACTACCTCTTGTATCGAAAGTAATAATCTTTTGATGATTTTTTTTCATTTTTCTTTTACTCCTCCCACTCGAACCAACAACCTTAGGGTTGTAGTTTGAGGGTGCTTATCACTCGAGCAAACCCTCTTGTCTTGTGATATGTTTTTCCTTTTTATTCACCCTTTTAGTATTTAATTGGATTTGTATTTATTAGATTAATTATTTTTAAAAAGAGAAAAAAATAATAGTATCTATTAAAACTGTGTTAATAGGCTCAAAGTTTTGTTATTTTTGTGTTGGAAAACAAAGTCAAAGTGACTTTGGTGAAAAAAAGTTATGTTGCTCACGTATGGGATCCTCCAAAAAAGTAGTGGATTTTTGGAGGATCTCACACGGGTGCGAGCAAAGTGATTTGATATGTGATCATCGATGAAATTTACCTGTAAAAATCGTATTCAAAGTTTGGTTAAGCAATGATATATGTTGCTATGCCTGAATTTTTCATTTTTCATTTTTCATCTCAGGCTCCCGTAGTAGAGGAAGATGAGGTTGTAGGCTTTGACGAGGAGGCGGATGAAATAATCAACCGTCTTCTTGGAGGATCAGATGATGTAGAGTTTATCCCGATAGTTGGAATGCCTGGTCTTGGCAAAACAACTCTCGCGAATAAGGTTTTCAAGAGTAGTACTGTTGGATATGCGTTTGACAATCGCATTTGGGTATATGTCTCTCAATCGTACACCCGAAGAGACCTATTTCTTAACATCATCAACCAATTCACCAAAAACAATGAACAATATCGATATGTAACTGAGGAGGCTCTAGCTGAAGTAATACGCAAACATTTGTCGCCAGGAAAGTATCTGATTGTATTGGATGATGTGTGGACATGGGAACCTTTGGATGATGTCAAAATTGCTTTACCAAACAAGATGAGAGGTAGTAAAGTCTTGTTTACCACTCGAGATGACAAGTTGGGTAAATTTTGTTGCAATGAACCTCATCATTTAAAATTCCTAACAGACGACGAATGTTGGGAGCTACTACAGAAGAAGGTTTTCCACAAGGATAAATGTCCCCTGGATTTGAAAGAACTCGGGAAGCGCATAGCTAAGAAATGTATGGGGCTTCCCCTTGCAGCTTTGGTGATTGCGGGAGCCCTAACCGGGAGAGGCAAGACAAAAAGTGAGTGGGAAATAGTGTATCAATATGTGAGTGAACACATTATTAGTAGTGATATTATGATGACCAAGAAATTGGTGCAGATGAGTTGCGATAGTTTGCCTGTCAACTTGAAAGCTTGCTTCTTATATTGTGGTGCTTTTCCTAAAGGTTCTGAGATCCCTGCTTGGAAGATAGTCCGGTTGTGGATCGCGGAAGGGTTCATTCGAGAAACAAGAGAATCAATCGTTGAAACTGTAGCAGAGGGATACTTGAATGAACTTGTCAGCAAGAGCTTACTGATGTTAACACAGAGGACATCCAATGGCCAAATAAAAACATTCCGCGTGCATGACATGTTACATGAGTTCTGTACGCTCGAAGCAAGTGAGGAAAATCTTTTCAAAGAAATAAAACTAGGTGTTGAGCAATCTTTCCCTAGAAACCAGGAATTAGCCACATTTCGCCGCCTTAGCATTGATTCTTCTGTTCAAGATTTCATTTCTACCAACCCTTATGGTGACAGCATTCGTTCATTCCTCTGTTTCTCCTCTCGGAACATTGTGATGTCCCCATATGAGTTAGAGACAATCCCGAAATCCTTTCCACTACTCAGGGTTCTTGGCATTGAGTCCATATTATTTGAGTTAGAGACAATCCCGAAATCCCCATTCCAGAAGCAGTTTTTGCAGCTATATCATTTGAGATACCTTGCTATATCGAGTGACTCGTTAAAGATCCTTCCTAAATTCATGGAGGACCTGTGGAATCTACAAACCCTCATAATTTCGACTCAACAAGAGACATTGAAAATAGAAGCAGACATATGTAACATGCCACACCTAAGGCATCTTCACACAAATGCCTCTGCTAAATTGTGTCCCCCTGTCCTAAAAACAAGAAATTATCATAGTGCTTTACAAACTCTTTCTGTAATAGAACCTGAAACCTTAACAGGGGATGTGTTTGCAAGGTGTCAAAATCTGAAAAAGTTGGGTATTCGTGGGGATATGGCCAAGTTGGTTGGGATATTCGAGTTTGAATACCTCGAAAAATTGAAGCTAATGAATTTAGCAAGTGGGGAGTTGCGCCTTGGTTCAGAAAATCTACTCACTCGGAGGTTAAAGCAGTTAACTTTATCAGGTACCTGGTTGAACTGGCATGAGATACGCAGAGTAGTTGGCCATTTGGAGCTCCTCGAAGTGTTCAAGCTGAAAGAGAATGCATTTACGGGGCATTATTGGGAGTTGGAGGATTACGTGTTTCCTTGTCTTAAGGTATTATGGATTGAAAAGTCAGAACTAGTTTATTGGGAGGCTTCTGATGAGAATTTTCCGAGCTTAGAGAGGCTTGTCCTTCGTAATTTAAATAAGCTTGGGGAAATCCCAATAAACTTTGCCAACATAAGCCACCTGAAAATGATGGAACTGGTGAATACAACCAAATCAACTGTTAAATCTGCCCAGAAAATAGAATCCCGCAGTGTATGCACTGGATTCAAGCTAACCATTTTCCCTCCCGATATGATCTCTGATTGCAACTAATCAAATCTCTTCCTTCAGATTCAGATCAGAGGTCAGCTAGTTCCTTTCTTTTGTCTTGTTTGCATATTTTAATTACATTCTCATCTCAATTTCAAGGAATGTGAATGTGGTCTTGCTAACAGTGTTTGTGTCCTCCTTGCAGCTCTTCTTTTGGCTGTGTCAAATAGCTTCAACTTTCTATAAGCTAAGATTGGTGGTATCTGCAACTTAATTTGTGTGGCTTTGCTCAGCTATATTCTCCTATTGGTTTTACCATTTTTGGCACTTCTTTTGGCTTGCATTGTACCTAATCTTATTATTGTTTATAGTCATTGATATTTCAGACTTTATGATCTCCTCCTTTTGTGTTGTTTTGTGATTGGGATTAATGTACTCTTCTATATAGTAGATTTTTTGGTGTCTCCAGATACATGTATCTTGGATACATGGGGTCAAATTTAGGTGTAATTTGTTCTAGATACATTGTATCCAAATGGATTCCTATATATCTGGGATACATAGCGAATCTCGCTATCCTCTCTCCGATCTCGCTAGCCACTCTCTCATGTATCTAGTATCCCAGATAAATGTGAACACCCCTAATACATACAAATACATGTATTTTTGTATTTATTGTGTATCTAGTGTGATTCGCATGAATTTGAGATACATACAAATCTCGCATGTCTATCTCCTCATTTTGTGTATCTGGTAGCAAAAATACATTGTATCTAAGTGTACCATACGTACGAAACTCTTAATTAGTAGTAAGATATGTATAAAATTCTTAATTAATGGTAAGATACGTAATATTTTGAAAGTATTCATAATCGTCATCATTGTACTAAAAGTGGGAAGCCACAAAGTGAAAAGGTTGAAATACTATTTTACTTCTATTCTAATTTAAAATGTTATAAATTATCTAATAAATTAAATATTAATTACTGAAATATTTTCACAATTATTTCATCTCCCAACTTAATTGCAAACTAAAGAGTCATAAAGTGACCATATTTATTTGTAAGTTACAAAGTGACCCGTTAATAAGATATGATTATTATATAAAATAAATAAATTGAAAATGAATATGGTTATATAATTGGTTAGCTTTTGAATAAAATCATTTTATTGCAAGCTGAATTTTTCTTTTAACATATTGCTTCAAGGATGCGTTTAATTTACACTAACAATTAGAATGATATCGGTTAATAACATGTACAACTTACATTTCTAATGAATATAGGCAATTTTACCAAGGGAAAAATGATAAATATATCCCCGAATTATTATAAATGGTATGTCAATACCCTTTGTTATACTTTTGAGTTGTGTATACCCTTACCGTTAATATTTTGGAATGTATATACCCTTAGAATAAACGAAGGAACACGTGTCATGATCTTAACGGTCTATCCAAATTTAATTTAGTTCTTACCCATAATTAAAAAAAGTGAAAATTTCATATATGACATATATTAGACTAATATTTTCAAGTTATAGCAGTAGAATCAAACTTTCAAGTTGTAACATTAAAAATTTCAGGTTCTAACAGATTATTTTTTAAAAATATATTTTTAATAATTAAAAACATTTGATTTGAAAAGAATAAAAAGATAAAAAAAAAATTAAAATAAAATGTTTCTGAAGGAAAAAATGAAAAAAAAGGAAATAGGAGTGTCAATTAAATTTGAATTAATTTAAGATAATTATTAATTAGCATGAATTAAGGAATTTCAAACTAATTAAGAATATTCAGTTTCCTTAATTCACTCTAATTTGTTAAAATTAATTCAAAAATTTGATTTTATCCATTTTTATTCCACGTTTCTCTCTCTTCGATTTTCTTCCAAAAATTTTGTCACTGGTGACTAATTGAAGTTTTTTTTTGTTTGAAAAATCCTATTTTTTTTGTGATGGACAACTACGTATCAATATTAATTAAATATGGCGGAAGATGGGATCCTTCATGTTAGTATTTTTAATTGTTTACTATTTGTATTTGGATTTCAATGAAATGAAAAATAATAAAATGAAACTGTAAATCACATTTTGTGATTTTGTTTTGTAAATCGTCACTATATTGAATGTGATATGTTTTTTTGTATAAACAATACGCTTTGTTCATAATACGTATTAGTTGTTGTGAAACTATAATATTAGTGATTTTCTTGGTAAGTTTCTGTTTTTTTTGTAGGGGTTTAATGTCACCATATTTTTTGTTTTTTGGTTATTTTTTATACTGGCAAAACAATGATTTCGTGAGAAGTTGCCGCAATATATGAAAGATTTGAGTATAAATGTATCACATATAAATATTTTTATCGTTGTAGATTGGGTACGTAGATTAAAATTATAATATTGATTACTATTTTTTTTCCTGAAAAAATAAATTAAAATGTAATAGTTTTTAATGAAATTGTTAGTATAAGTGTAATGAATTTGGTATGAAAGTGTATTCACTAATGTGAAAAAAATGTTATTTAGAATTTTGAAGAATTGTATGACAGTTGTTTTAAGTTGGTATGAAAGTGTGTTAACTAGTTAGTAAAAAAAGTTATTTAGAATTTTGAATAATTGTATGAAAAGTGTTTCAAGTTGGTATGAAATTTGAAATGTTATTGTTTATATAAGTTTTATCAATTATGTATAAATTTGTGTGAAAGGAATGAACTATTTGGTATGAGGAATGTATAAATTTGGTATAAATGATGATTGTATGTATGAAATTTGTATTAAGTGGGTATGAAATCTGAAATTTTATTTTTTAATGAAATATGTTTGTAGTTTACTGTCTGCATATTTTTGTATGAAAATTAATGACAAGTGTGTATAATTTTATTTTTTTTGTATTATGTAAGACTAATTGTTATTTTTTATTAAATGAAACAGGGAAATATGTTGATTTTCAGATGGAGGGAATTATATATGAGTATTCTAGTCTTTATAGTGGTCTAGTAAGTGTGATAACATCGCGGAGGGAATTATATATGAGTATTCTAGTCTTTATAGTGGTCTAGTAAGTGTGATAACATCGCAGCTAATGATAAATGCTAATATTCACAATATATAGTTAGTGATAGATGTCCCCCTGTTAGTATCCACAATGATGTTAGTGTGCGGGTTTTTTTAGATCAAAAGAAAGTTAATGTAGATTTCTTTACAATTTCATATACTTGGAAATAAAATTTATTCCAAATTAATATATAAGATAGTGTGTACAGGTTTCCGATTTCAGATTCCAGATTTCATATACGTGATTCATTAATTATTCATACAGATTTCATATACTTGAAAATAAAATTTATTCCAGATTAATATATAAGATAGTGTAAATATTTGTGCAGATTTCAGATTTCAGATTCCAGATTTCATATATGCGATTCATTAATTATTCATACAGATTTAATATACTTGGTAATAAAATTTATTCCAAATTAATATATAAGATAGTGTAAATATAGTGTAATATATAACAAACTTTATACCAATCTTATTCAAGTTTCATTCCAACACGAACTTCAGTTTATATCACACATATTATACCAACAATAAATCAATTTCATATAATCACACAATGCATATCATTTGTATACCAATATTATATCACAATTAATACAATATCCAACCATCAAACATTAAATTCAGTGTCATACACATATTAATCAAATTTCACACACGTTTCATCCATTAATTGTACAATTTGGATACACACTGATATTTTAAAATAGTGAATCCAAATGGTATGAAGTTTGTATATTACTAGTATCCTGAAATTATAATAGCCAGACAGTAATTCATATGTATATGATATCTGATTGGAAGAAAACATATGATATTATATATCATCAAATACTTAAACACAAAAAAGTTGTCCAAAAGTAAAAAAAAAAAAACTTGCAATTCTAAAAAAGTAGAAGGTGCAATCAACTATTTCAAATTTCTTGTACGTGGTCTTGGTGTAGGATAATTGGTGGTATCCGGAACATGTTCTTTTGTTATGCGAGGTCCACCAAATTGGCTAGCAACCGTACCAGTAACTTCACTCTCACTGATCGCACCATCCTCACTCTTTGTATATACAGTTAATAGACAATCACACTACTGTTAAAACACAATTCACAACATTTGTATACCACTATTATATCACAAATCATACAATATCCAACAATCAATTGTTTAATCAGAATCATACACATATTAATTAGATTTCATACACGTTTCATCCAAACAACTATTTCGAAAATAATATAAGAATAATGTGATATTTTTAGAAAAAAAACAGTAGTTTTAATAATGTGAAAATAAATTGAATATAATATTTACCCTAACAACTTTTTTGTCTTTTTTAGGTGTTGGGACTTTGATTCCTTTTTTTTTTTTTTTGGATCTTCTTGTAGATGGTTTTGACGACTAAACAACTTCAACATTCATTGATTTTTTTCTTTTTTGATTCAGTAACAAAATCAAAATCATAAGGGGTTTCAACATTTTCCCCATTCTTCTTCTTCCCCTTTCTATTTATCGAACTCACCCTTTTATTTGAGTCATTTTTTTTTGTTTTTGATCTTTCAATAGAGATGAACCACCCCTAGCCGGAGTTTCAACAATGTTTGGCGATGGTGTTTGAGTCAAAATGTTGAAAGATGTAGCATGAACATTATCAGTAAAAGTTCCTTCGACTAATCGAGGTCTCTTTCGAGAAGTTACAACCGTTTTAAACATAATTTTGTTGAAAAAACTAAATTGAATGGAGGATTGTAAAGTTGGTGTAGTTTGGTGGTGAGAAAGATGTGATAGATGAAGGTAAAAGTGGGCTAGTGTGTTAATGGCGTGTAGAATTGGATGAGCGTGGGGCAGAGGGGTGGGATTGACGTATGGGAGGTTTGGAGGGGGGTGGGATTGACGTATGGGAGGTGGTAACAGTAAAGAAGGAAACGTGTTGTAGGTGAATCCCTATATCTATGTAACTGATAATTTCAGATTTAAAAAAGGAACAGAAATCAATTTAATTACATATTATTAATTAATAATAAATAGCCATAAATAGATTAATCAGTTATTAAATAAATGGAAATTGATTTTTAAATAAAATTAACTTCAAATGAGATGTCATAACTCATAAATAAACTGTTATAAGTAAGAATTTTTTTAAAAGTATATTTAAAACCCGTAAAATTGACTCTTAAATCTTTCTGAATGGAGCTACGCGAGGGAAAGCTCAGCTTTCTACTCTGCCGCAAAAGGGGGCCGTTTTCTTCCCCCCAAAATGCTAGTTCCGCCATCAGGGCCTAGCAAGAAGCATAATTCTGTTCCAAAGCTTCGTTTCATTCCAGCTGTATAGGGCGTGATTTTTCCTTAAAAAAACTCACCCATCTTTCACAATTTTAACTCATCCATAACCCTTGTAACCAAAAGCACCCAAAATCAAAAGAGAAGTTACGGTAAGATAATCAAAACTCTCAAATTCCTCTTTTCTTGACTTCTTCAACAAGACTTATTTCAAACATTTAGATTTGAACAACAATTTCAAACGAAAAAGAACAAAAAAAAAATTAGAAACCCTTTGGACAATTTATTATTCTTCATCTTCTTCAACAACAAAATCTTTGTAGAATATTTCAATTAATTTGGTTGAATCACTCATAAAGATTTTGATTTTGAATGTATGAAATTGGAAAAACATGATGAAACTCAAATCCCTTAATTCAATTTCACTTATAAAGCAACCATCAAGTCTTAATCTCTTGCCCACACTCAATCCATCAGAAAGCCACTTTTAACTTTCCACAATTTTTGGTATTTTCCCAACTTTTATTGCATATCCAGCTTTTCACGACTCTAGGAACACAAAACAAGCGCCATGATTGAACAGGAACTAGAGAATGAAGCAGTCCACAACTTGTTTGTGCTGACAAGGTGCACGGAACCTATGCTAACACCGAATAAGAAGTGTAAAATCAGATGGTGTTTGCTCATATGTTATGCGCGGGGCTCGAAGGACTAACAGAAAAATAATTAATTTGTGGGAGGACTGAAACGAGTGGGTGTTTAGTTAGGTTAGACTGGGGAAAAAGAAGAGAGTTTTTAACCGTGTTATGGATGGGTTGAAATTATGAAAAATGGGTGTTATGAGATCACAGTTTGTTGTTTGTTATTCTACACAGAAAACTACTTCTAGAGTTTATTACAGTGCATTTCAATGTAGCGGTGAAATTTGACACGGGGTTGTGCTTCAAGTTCTTAGTTGAATCATGAATTAGTCAATCTCTTTCTATTATGTGTGACAAAATTAACAGAAACGTGATCACTTATATGATTTGTTTTATGCCTGAATAAAATTATAAACGATAGAATAAGTTTGTCGAGGAAAAAAGGACAAATATACCCCTGAACTATCGTAAATAGTATGCAGATATCCTCCGTCATACTTTTGGGACATTGGTGCCCCTGCCGTTCAAAAACTAGAGTATATATGCCCTTCACTCTAACGGAAGACTAAATTGGGACACATGGCGTAATCTTATCCGTCAATCCGATATTTAATAAATGTCAGTCGATGGATAAGATTATGACACGTGTATGTCCGTTAGTATAAACATATGCTCTAGTTTTTGGACGGTAGGGGCACCAATGTCCCAAAAGTATGACGGAGGATATCAGCATATCATTTACGATAGTTCGGGGATATATTTGTCTTTTTCGTACCAAAAAGACATTGTGATATATTCGGCATATTTCTAATTTATGAATTCAAAAATGTTCAAGAGAGGAGTGACAAGTTGAAGGTTATAAAAATGAAATAATAATTGGAGGTTATAAAAATGAAATAATTGCAGCAACAAGATTAGATGATGAATTAAGCAAGCGTTGACCAGGATGTCAGAGATAGTACTCCGGTCCGCCGGTGAAAGGCTTCATAATTTATTGTCAGAAGAAACGGCACGATTGGATAGCTCTGTTAAGGAAAATTTAAAATTCATACTCTCAGAGCTAAACTCGAGGTATATTTTTTTGAAAGAAAAAAACAGAGTAAATGAAATTGAAAACAGAGTGAGGATAATTGAAAAACTCAATTATGAAATCGAAGACAAGATCGAATCTTCAAAAACATGGAGATCTCTTAGTTCCAGTATCCAGAAGATCAAATCAAAGATGGAGACTATCCTCAAACAAATTGACAACATTGAAGTAAACACCTCCCTTTCTCTTCCAAACCAAATCACCGACATAATTGGTCTCGAAAAAGATATTGACCAAGTGTGCAAATCACTGTTATCTAACTATTCATCTTTTTCGTCCTCGTCCTCGTCCTCGTCCTCCAATAATGGAGTACCAGTTATTCCAATATACGGAGTTGTTGGCTCAGGCAAAACTACACTTGCTAGATCAGTACATAACGATTCCGTCATTGTTAAAAGGTTTGATATTCGGATATGGATTGATGTTCCTCACAAGGACTTTGAAGTTGGAGACATACTTGAGAAAATACTGGAGTCAGGTAATCATCAATGGATGCGGTACAGCAGCTCAGAAAAACAATTGCAGGAACGTGTTCAGAAAATATTTAATTCTAAGAGGACCTTATTTGTATTTGATGATGTACGATCCATACAAGCTTGGGAAACTCTTTATAGAGCACTACCAAAGTTACACTCGGGTAGTTACGTACTTGTAACTACCCGGGTTAGATATGTAGCGGAATACATATCACAAAAACAGAGTCAGTCTGTGCATAACATGACGCCCTTGAACGAGGGTGATAGTTGGGCTTTGTTCAACAAGGTGTTATCTCACAGGGCTTCATCAGGTCAGTTAAATTTACTAAACTTACTCAGTGTGAGTAATCCCACAAAATCTAACTCTGTGTAATATTTTGCAGATCGAGAAATGATGATAACGGAAATGGTTAGATGTTGTAATGGCTTACCAGGGATGATCAAGTATCTTGCATTGTACCTGCGATCTAAACAAAGTGAGGAGGAGTGGGAGATGGTGCAACAAAATACCCAAGCATTTGTCTCTGAATTCTGTTGTCTAGTTTATAAAGAGTTACCAGACTACTTGCAACCATGCTTTATTTACTTAGGTCATTTCCTCGAAAATCAATTGATAGATCCCGAAAAGTTGGCCCATTTGTGGATGATGGAAGGGTTATTATGGACAAGACAAAGTGTTGTTGAAGGGGAGAGCATGATGGACATGACTGAGAGATATCTGAAAGAACTAGCTCGTATGGGCGTGGTAGAGGTGCAACCAGAGGAAGTTCCAGCAACCAAGAAATTATTCAAGGCTTATCGCTTTGTTCAAGGTATGGAAACTTTTTGTCTCTCAAATTGTGAAGAAAAATGTTTTCTCAAAATCATAGATTCAAGACAAGAGGACTGTTGTTCACTCTTATCGAGTGATGGACCACGTCGACTTGTGATATATCTAGGTAAGCACAAAGTTGATATTCCTCGTAAAGTTTCTAAAACTATTCGGAGTCTTAGAGTGGTTCTTCTTAGAAACCAGCATGAATTGGTCAGCCCAGCCAAAATGCTAAACCTTAAGGAGTTTGAAGTGCTCAGAGTTCTTGATTTTGATGGGATTGATTTTCAAAGACTGAAACTACTGACGGGTATTTCCAATCTCAAGTTCTTGAGGTATCTGAGCTTCAAAGGGTGTATACTCGACGAGTTGCCATCATCTATTAGAAAGTTTTCCTACTTGCAAGTATTTGATTTGAGAGTAGAAGATGGAGGATACCTGATAAAAATCCCAAACGTTCTATGGGAGTTGAGGAGGCTGAAACATTTATACCTTCCGCTAAAATTTGCAACTCAAAATGGTGAAAACCTCCGACTCAATAGCTTGACACAACTTGAAACCTTGGTCAACTTCAACACAAGGTTGTGCAGAGCTAACGATGTCTCAACACTTTGTAAACTCCGTTACTTGGAAGCAAAGGTTGAAAATAATTTCTCCGACTTCAAATCAATCACCAGTTACATGAGAACTAGTACTTCAAACGAATGTCAGCTACATTGCTCCATTGACATCATAGATTTGGATTGCCATGCAAACGAATATAGTACTGTTCTAAAAGAATTCTTAAGTTGTGAAGTACTCCGAACCTTGCAATTCAAAGGATTTATTGGACCCCTATCACGGGCTGAATCACCGTCTCCTAAAATCTCCCCGAATCTCACTCACTTACTTCTTCATAAGTCTTGTCTTAAACAAGACTCCATGCCAATCTTGGAGAAGCTTCCTAGTTTAGGGATTCTTGTCCTCACTGATAATGCCTATACGGGGGAGGAAATGGTCTGTTCAGCTTCAGGTTTCCCTCAGCTCAAATGCTTGCAACTCCTCAATTTGTCCGAGCTGCAGCAAATCCAGGTGGGAAATACAGCCATGCCTATACTTTCCGACATAGAAATCAACAACTGCCCGAAACTTGATATCAACAGCATTCCAACGCTTCCACGCACTACTGCTTGAAAGAAAAAGAAAAAAAGATCCTGATCAGCTACTTTGTGTCATGATACCTCAAACAATGTTTTCTAGTCCTATTGTAACTTCTTGTAATGTTGCTTCTTTTTCATCATATGAATGTTATGTTGCTTGAGACAAAATGATTTATCAAGTTTTCAACATTTAACTAGTCATTTCTTATCACATTCTGAAGAATCTAATCGAAACACAGTGTTTGTGAAATCATTGAATTTTGTTTCACTAGTCTAACAATGTAATCACGTACAAAGACGAACTACACTAAAGAATCAGAGTCTATGAATCATACCTCATCACAGAGATGTTCCAACGCTTTTCAGGCAAGACGATTCTTGCTCATGAAATATATAGCAACATCTGCATTCTCGACTATTATTACCCAATTCTTTTAAAAAATAACCCGCCACCCGACCCTAAATTGTAACATGAGTTGAATAAACAAGGCATAGAAGGACTAGGTTACAGTACAATGTTGAACAACACAGGAAAGTTCAGAAAAGTGATGATAGCAGAAGATGAATCAAAGTCCACTTCTTTCACTTATAATCATAACTACAGAACGCCTTAGAATGGATACCAAATCCAAATGTACAGCAGTTGTTAGAGGAAGATGAAGTTCACCGGAGATATAGACTTGAGAGCCCAAGTTATAATCAGTATGGAAATGGGTATATTTGTTAGGTCAGGTTTGGGTTATATTAGGGTGATGAGTAATTTTATCTGATTTGGAGTTTACCATCCTACTGAAAGGTATGGGTTATAACACAAGGTAAAACTAACTATTAAACAAAAGTTGAGGGGTATATTTTTTACCCTTCTCCCTTAACCATAAGCAAGCCAAATTAAAATTACAGTTAACAGAAAATATTACCAAATAGGCAAATACTAGTGACAAATACTTATTGTAAACTTGAAACAACTGCAAACTACAAAAATTAAAGCAATCCAACCAATCCCATTTAGCATATAATGCTTGCAAGAATAAACTGTATGTGGAACGAAACCAGTAGGCGAAACCCTCCACTCCAGCTATAGGTGAGTTAATGGATGAAATCAAGCACTATGATCAGTGCTGTTGAGCCTGCCGACTTGGAGCACCACCATAGCCACCACCATAGGGTCCATTTTGCTGAGAACCATAATTACCAGAACCTTGTGAGGTATCAGACCTCAATGTTGAATTTCCATTAGCATCGCCATAGCCACTGCCCATGTAACCTCCACCTGATTGCATGTCTCCCGATGCACCACCTCCAATAGATGAATTTCCATAAGCACCATCATTTCCGCCATATCCACCATAGCCATAACCTTGCTTTCCATATCCTGTGGCTCCAGTTGGAGACTGGCCAGTAGCAGCCCCACCTCCACCACCTGCACTTGAAGCACCCCAGGAAGCATTACCATAGCCCATATTTCCGTATCCAGAAGGAACCTGAGAGCCCCAAGAGCTTGGTCCACCAGCTTGACCACTACCATAACCAGTGCTGGGCACATTTGGATTTCCGAAGGCAGCAACTGCAGGACTACCATATCCAGGATTGACACCCCCATAGCCAGGATTGGCTCCACCGTAACTTCCATAAGCACCATAACCCATGCCATTGTTGGACGATCCATAACCATAGCCTGCAGTACCATATCCAGAGGAACCATAAGATGGATAACCACCTCCAGTGTTTTGTGATTGCATGTAGCTGTTGGTATCCATTCTGTCATAAGAACTGGGATTGTCACCAGATGCACCATACCCCTGGTAACTTCCACCACCCATACCACTACCACCGTTGCCCGTGGAACGACCACCAAAACCAGAATTACCATCTTTAGGAAGAGCACGTTTTACTTCTACTTGTTTCCCACTGAGATCATGATATGTCTTGTGCAAAACCCTATCTACTGCGTCTTCAGAATCAAATGAAATGAAGCCAAACCCACGAGGTCGGTTGGTCTGTTGATCAAACATAATTGCGACATCAGTGACATTACCGTAAGTTTCAAAGTAAGTTCTAAAGCCATCCTCAGTCAGAGTAGGAGGCAATCCCCCAACAAATATTTTCTTGGTCCTGGTATTTCCACCGCCTCCAAAACTTCTAGCACTACCCATATTTCCAGATTTTGGACCCTGTTGTTCCTCTCTGGACAAGGCCCTCTTAGCCTCAACCTATAGAGAAAAAAATGTCATTGAGCTAAGTAAAAGAAAAACAATTTCAGATGCAAGCAAGATAGACACAAAGGACAGATTTTTTTAATAAAAAGATTCCCAAAATTTAAGTCAAATTTTCCATCAACTAGGTTATTACTTGGGGGGGAAACCTCTTACTAAAAGACATAAATTTATCATCTGAAACGTACTAAACTTCTGTTGAACATACAAGCATCTTATTATGACACTTTTTTTTTGACAAAGAGTGACTTATTATGACTTCCCGAAAGTAAAGATGAAACAATAGGCCTGGAAAAACAAATAAATGTACAAATGATTTGACATCTTAATAGAAGTGCCTTTACCCAAGTGGTGGCACTATGACAAAGTATAAGAGCACTGAACTGTAAAAGACGCCACTTTAAGAAATTATCACAGGAAATCTTCCATTTGACAGTGCAGCTAGCAACAAAGGGATGATTCAACAAATGCCCTATTAAGTCACTAAAATGTTCAGAGCAAATAATGCTCTAATCTAGAAAGAAAATGCATATTAACTAAAAATAAATCACTATTATCTATTCTCATTAATAATACCAAAAGAGGACATCAGGACTAAAATAAACCTGCCTGCACCCCATCAACCGAAAGAAGAAAAACTTATCTCTATCTACAAGTCAGCACACTGCATAGCAAAAATATTTACTACTCTATGTGCCACATTTTAGGACATTTTTTTCAACAAGTCAGATATTATTTCATCATTATCACACAAAGAAAGTGTCAAAAACATCAGGGAGGAAACAATCATCCCACTTCCCATCCACTGCATCAAGTGCATGGCTTGATAATGAAACACACTTTGCTGCACAGTTCCAGCTTCAGAAGGCACAATAGAGACACCACCTAGCAAAATTATGATCTTATACAAAACTGACCATTATGCAGGAGAAGCAAGAAATTGTACTACAACTACTACTACTACTACTGCTACACATCGATCCCAAGCAAGTCTACCCATCGTATAACAAATAATTAAATATTCGAGAATCTTACAAATTTACAACTCTATTCACCACATTGTATATACAATCCTCTAATCCACAAAGAAGGGAACATCAACCTAATAATTTTTTTGAAACATGAAAAGGAGTATAATGGTAATAAGAAACCCGTTGCATCGAAGTGCACAGCTCGATCAATGGAAGCAATCTGGTCACATCATTCTAGCTTCCCAAGGAACAACAGCAACACGAACTATAGCAAAAAATCATCACACATACACAAAACACCATTACACAGCACATTAGGAATCATTCAGCCCACGTGGCACTCAAACGCACAACAGAACTACTGCAAAGAATAAGTTAACCTCATCCACTGTTTTCACATTTTAAAAAAAGGACACAAGCAACACAGTGTGTACTCACAAAACTGACTCGAGAAACTATTATTTACAAAAAAAAAACACAATATAAAGATGCAGACTTTACTTAAGTATCAGGAGAATATGTCTACTCACAAAATTGTCTGAGAGAAACTATTACTTATAAGAAACCACAATACAAAAGATGCAGACTTTACTTTAACTATCAGGAGAACTTTATAAATACAAAATCACAACCAGAAGAAGATAACAAAACCATATCAAAAAACTTCATAAGCATAAACCAGCTTAAACTTTAGTACCCAAAGAGCATAATCAAACTAAGATCATATCTGTATCAGAACTCAACAAGGATAAAGACGTGCTTAAAATGGATAATCAGCAACCAAATAAAGACCCCACAAAAACAACTCAAATGTCACGATAATAGACACAAAAGCACAACCTAAATTGGAAATGCCACATTAGGGAACATCCAGAAAACAATCACAAAACAAGCACATTTAACCAAAACTCCACAACCCAGGGCAAAAAAAGCAGAAACATAAACAACAACCAGAAACCACAAACAAAAGAGGAACTTCACATCATGATAACAGAAGCAAAAACACATCCTAAATTGAAAATGTCACATCAGGAAATTCCCAGAAAACAAGCACAAAATCAGTACACCTAACCAAAACTCCACAACTACAAAATTTCAAATAAAATCAACAATCACGACCACAGCCAAACTAATGAAACCCCATAAGCTAAAACAGATAAACAAACAAAATTAACGAAACCCCATAAGCTAAAATCACGAAATAAACAAAAAAAAACACAAAAAATCTCACCGTACGTCCATCAATTACATGGGTATCCTGAAGAACCCTATCAAGAACACTAGGATCTGCAAATACAACAAACCCAAATCCTCTAGGCTTCCCAGTAATCTTATCCCTCATTACTACGGTCTGTAAAACATCACCATACCCTTGAAAATACTCCTTCATCTTCTCCTCTGATGTTTCCCATGATATCCCACCAATAAATAGCTTTGCTTGATCTGAATCCATACTTTTTTTTTCTCTCTCTATCTATATATATAAGATGTATATATATGTATAACAAAAAAATTGTAGATTTTAGAGTGTGTGTGAGGGAGAAGAGAGAGTGAGGGTTTGTGTAAGAGAAAATCTGGAAAAGAGGCGCCGACTGGGGAAGAGAATAGTAGTGAAGGATTATGAATTTTGGGGACAAGGAGTGAACGGTTGTGATTTGATGAGATCAATGGTGGTTATTGAGAGAGCAAATTTAATAATTTTATATATCTTTATTTTAAAGGAGCATATGAATATTAACAAACGAGTTGTGGTGCGACGGTAAGTACTCGAGTTCAATTTTAACAATAAAGATGTTTAAGTTTGATGTAGCGAGTATGCTAACACACACGAAAGATTGAAAAAAATCGATGGTGAAGCTATACGTATTGTTCCACATTTTATTACAGAAGGACCTGTAGAAGTTTTTGAAAATAGTGTCGAAAATCATATAACCAAAAAATTCATTGACTAAACTTGACAAGTTTAAGATTATTATGCTTGTTGGACCATGATAAATAAAGTCAATATCAATACTTCAATAGAAAAAGGTGCTTCTAATTATTTTTGCGTGAGCCTTGAATGAACTACATTCCCTTCGATCCCTTTCCAGAATCAGGGGTGTCTTGCTTAGATCTCATTTGTTTTTCTTTACTCCTGAATAGTGAAAGGTTGAGCCTTTTTTGTTCAATCCTAGTGTTGGAGCAACTATGGGAATTTCTCATGGTTCGCTACTAAATCATTTTTTACAACTCTCGGTTGACCTTGAATTGGCCAAAAAGCTTTCTATTTGAATGGAATTTCACAATTGCAAAAGTTTCGATTTCGATCGATTATATTTTTAGCACTACTTGGTGAAATAGGTTATTGGCTTCCGGATGAATTCTTTGTGAAATCATTACGGAACCCTCTGTAGGGAGTTTGAAGAGTAGTACATATAGTCTCACCATTTTTAGCGTCCATTTTGGGCATTTAAGGCAATTTACAGAAATTAGGTGATTTTCTCAATTTTTCGAGTGTGTTAGCTCATGATTATTGGTGGTATGACTTTTGGACGATTTTTTTACGAAATCATAACTGAAACCTTTGTAAGGAGTTGGGGGAGCAGTACGTACAATCTTACCATTTTTAGAGTCCATTTTGGGTCTTTAGGGGCCAAGTTTACAGAAATTAGGTGATTATCTCAATTTTTCGTGTGTTAAACCATAAATATTTTGGTGATATGGCTTCCGAATGATTTTCTTGCGAAACCATTACAAAACCATCCGTAAGGGAGTTGAAGGAGTAGTATGTACAATCTCACCATTTTTAGAGTTCATTTTGAACATTTAGGGGCTAATTTATGGGAATTAGCTCATTTTCTTAAATTTTTCGTGTATGTTATCCCATGAATATTTTGGTGATATGACTTTCGAACGACTTTTTTGTGAAACCATTACGGAACCCTCCATAGAGAGTTGAGGAGCAGTATGTACAATCTCACTATTTTTAGAGTCTATTTTGGGCATTTAGGGGCCAATTGCAAAAATTAGGCGATTTTCTCAGTTTTTCATGTGTTAACCAATGAGTAATTAATTTGGTGATATGTCTTCTGGATGAATTCCTTACGAAACCATTACGGAACCCTCTGTACGGAGTTGGGAAAGCAATACGTACAATCTCACCTTTTTAGAGTCCATTTTGGACATTTAGGGGCCAATTTCCAAGAATTAGGGCGATTTGCTAAGTTTTTTTTGTGTGTGTGTTAGCTCATGAATAATTTGTGATATGACTTCAAGAACGTTTTCTTGCGAAATTAGTAAAGAACCCTCTGTGAGTTGGGGGAGCAGTACTTACAGTCTTACCATAGGGAGTTTGGGGGAGGAGTACGTATAGTCTCACCATTTTTAGAGTTCATTTTAGGCATTTAGGGCCAATTTACATGAATCAGGTGTTTCTTAAATTTTCGTGTGTGTTAGCCCATGAATATTTAGGTGATATGGCTTTAAGAATATTTTCTTGCGAAACCTTACAGAATCATCTGTGGGAGTTGGGGTAGCAGTACATACAGTCTCACCATTTTTAGAGTCCATTTTGGACATTTAAGGGCCAATGTACGTGAATTATCTGATTTTCTTAGTTTTTCGTGTGTGTTAGCCCATGAATATTTTGGTGATATGGATTTCGAACGACTTTTTAATGAAACCATTACGAATCCCTTCGTAGAGAATTGAGGGAGCAGTACGTACAATCTCACTATTTTTAGATTTCATTTAGGAGCTATTTTATAGGAATTAGGCGATTTTATTTTTATTTTTTTTCATGTGTGTTAGGTTATGAATATTTTGATGATATAAATTTCGAATGAGTTCTTTGTGAAACTATAACGTAACCCTCCATAAAAAGTTGGAGGATCAGTACGTACGATCTCACCATTAAATCCATTTTAAACATTTTTGGGTCAAATCTTATGTTATTTGTTTATTTCTCTGTCCACCTTGCAGGTTATCACATGACTGAGATCTCCTCATGTGGTTCTTACTACTTGCCCCAATTGTTTAAAATTGGCTTACACATGATTAAAGAACTTTTACTTTTTTTTTCT
This sequence comes from Solanum chiquidenum, assembly GCA_029582725.1. Classification (NCBI taxonomy): domain Eukaryota; kingdom Viridiplantae; phylum Streptophyta; class Magnoliopsida; order Solanales; family Solanaceae; genus Solanum; species Solanum chiquidenum. The sequence continues at coordinate 89,223 of JAJOOS010003908.1, forward strand.
TCCGTATTTGATATTCATATTTTCAGGGTGTTTTGTTTCCAATAGATTTTTTTCATGCTCCCAATATATTTTCCATTATTTCTAGAGGCTCAAATTTGAGAGTATCAATTAAAATTGTAGAAATCTCAACGATTTTACCACAAGTCATATTGATAACTTCTCATATTCTTAATTGTATAATGCTTCACTGATGTTAAATTCAAGGATATGACTTAATAATAACTGAAGTGAGTTAAAAATCATGAAATTTTAAATTTAAATTTCAACAAAAACAAAAAATTACTTTTCCATCTGTCCTAGTGTCCGAGCACTAAAAAAAAACACAAATACTTCACATGATGTTGGTTGAACTCCATTAATAGTGGATATAAGAGGCAAATATTAATTATTATTTTTCAACATAAGAGACAAATATACCCAAAAATATTCAAATTTCAAATATTGGAATTGAATAAGGTTGGTCAAACTTATGAAGTTAATTCTCTTCATCTACTCTCACCTCTCTCTTACCTAGGGAATATTTCTTCCACTCTATGAGCTGTTTTTTTTTTATTACAATATTTTGTTGTCCTTCTCTTCAAATACCAAGATATCATGATTTTCTTAATAAAAAATAATAAGAATCTTTCATTCTTAAATTGTTTTCGAAAAAGAATGTCACTTTCATGTTTCATGTAATACTCTAAATTACTCCGTCTATTACATTTGTCAATTGCGGAATATAAATTGATCAGATCGATTCTTTCTAATAGTAGAATTACATAAGTTTTTCTACAAGCACTATTCTAATTTTGACTTGATGAACTTTCTTTTTGAAAATACTATTGACACATAACTTTAATCTTAAAAGTTCAATTATGTTTCAATCTTATGTATTAATTAATGTCAATGCGCCATCATAAGAATTTTTATAACTACAAAAATATTTATAATAGATTTAACACCATAAATTCTTTTTCAATAAATTCTCAAGTTACATGTGATCATGTCTAATCAAACACAGTTAGTAGTACATAATAAAACGTAGGGACCATCACTTAGCTTTCTCCTTAAAAAAAGACTTAACTGTTTTTCTAATAAAATAATTAGCACTTTTTCATAAAAATGGACTATTTTCTAAAGTATAATAGTACTACCATCAAATAATCATCAATTATTCATCTATCACTAAAAGATAATAGTGTGGTAAATTGAGCTAATTCTCGTTTAATTAAAGTTTTTGAGTTCTAGTTTCGAGCATAAGAAAAAATTTGTTATATAGTGATTTGAATGGAGCGTTACACAATATATATTTAGATTAATTAAACTCCAAAGATAATACTGAACACCAAATGAAAAAGTATTAATATTTTTCATCTTTTTTTCTTTGATTTTCCATCCAATGATCGGAGTCTGCATTGAAACTCCAATTAAATCGGAATCACACATTGTGGACTCATTTGAGGATGGTACTTCTAACAAAAAATTGATTAAAAGTGAAACAATCTCATCACTACGGCCACAATCGTGTATTTTTCATGTCATGTGTACTACTAGTAGAGATAACTTCTATCTGCACAATAAAAGAGAAAGTTGAATTACACCACCAAGACAAGGCTCCCTTTTTTGAGAAAGAAAGAAAGAAAACAAAAACAGCAAATAAACCCTTCAACATTTTCTCATTTTCACTATTCAAAAACCCAAGCTTGAAATCTTTATTTAAAAAAAATAAAATACCAACAACAATGGAATAATTCATCAAGAATCCACAAAAAATGGGTTTGCCCACAAAGCCATTTTGCATGTTCTCTCTTTTCTTAGTTATATTTACCATTTTCAAGCTAACCCCACAAGCTAAATCTGATTCTGATTACACTAAGTTGATTTACAAGGGTTGTGCAAAGCAAGATTTATCAGATCCATCTGGGGTTTACTCACAAGCTCTTTCTTCCCTTTTTGGCACTCTTGTTTCACAGTCCTCAAAGTCCAAGTTCTATAAGACTAGTACTGGTAGTGGGCAATCCACAATTTCTGGTCTTTTTCAGTGTAGAGGTGACCTTTCTAATGTAGATTGCTATAAATGTGTTAGTGGTTTGCCAATACTCATAGATAAGTTATGTGGTAGCAAGCCTGTTGCTGCAAGAATCCAGCTTTATGGCTGTTACATGCTCTATGAGGTTGCTGGTTTCCCTCAAATATCTGGAATGGAGATGCTGTTCAAGACTTGTAGTGGGAAAAATGCTCCAGGTAGCTTAGGAGGATTCAAGATTTAAACTTTACTAGTTCTATTTCAAATATTTTGAATTTTTAGTGTTTCTTGCATATGTAGTTATACTTTGTGTTGAAGTCGGATTCAGAATTTAAAGTTTATAGGTTCACTCTTTAGTACTGGTAGTGGGAAGTCTACAATTTCTGGTCTTTTTCAGTGTAGAGGTGACCTTTGCTTTAAATGTGAGTGGCTTGCCAATACTCATTGATAAGCTGAGTGGTAGCAAGCCTGTTGCTGCAAGAATCCAGCTTTTTGGCTGTTACATGCTCATCTCTGGAATGGAGATGCAGTATAAGACTTGTACTGGGAAAAATGCTCCTGGTTGCATAGGCGGATTCAAGATTTGAACTTTTCTAGTTCAATTTTAACTTTTTTGATGTTCTTTGAATTTTTAGTGTTTCTTTGCATATATAGTTATACTCTGTGTCAAAGTCGGATTCAGAATTTAAAGTTTATAGGTCCGCTCTTTAGTACTGGTAGTGGGCAGTCCATAATTCCTGGTCTTTTTCAGTGTAGAGGTGACCTCTCTAATGTTGACTGCTATAAATGTGTGAGTGGTTTGCCAATACTCATTGATAAGCTATGTGGTAGCAATCCTGTTGTTGCAAGAATCCGACTTTATGGCTTTTACATGCTCTATGAGGTTTCTGGTTTCCCTCAAATATCTGGAATGGAGATGATGTTCAAAACTTGTAGTGGGAAAAATGCTCCAGGTAGCTTGGGCGGATTCAAGATTTAAACTTTATGAGTTCAATTTTAACTTTTTTGGATTTTTAGTGTTTCTTGCATATATAGTTATAAATGTCTGTGGGGTTTGCCAATACTCATAGAAAAGCTCTGTGGTAGCAAGCCTGTTGCTGCAAGAATCCAGCTTTATGACTGTTACATGCTCTATATGAGGTTGCTGGTTTCCCTCAAATCTTTGGAATGGAGATGCTGTAGAAGACTTATAGTGGGAAAAATGCTTCAGGCAGCATAGACAGATTCAAGATTTAAATTTTACGAGTTCAAATTGTTAGATTTTAACCGCTGAACCGGTTGTGCATTTCAAGTATGGGTTAAAAATTTAGTATTTCTTGAATTTCTAGTGATTTTGTTACAAATATTTATGTTGTGTCTCGAAAATTCTGGTTTTGGTCTAACATGTACTTATACCTACATACATCAACCACAGCTAGGTAGTTATATCGGATTCAAAATTTAAGTTTTATAGGTTCAATCTTAGTATATACCACCGTGCCCATTACACTCTTCAAATTACACGTTCAAGATTTAGTATTTCTTTCATATATATATATATTTAGAATCCGCGTCGAAAATATTGTCAGGTAGTGGGTTTGAGGAAAGAAGGGATACTGCTTTTTCCACATTGGAAAATGGCATGGCTAGTAGCAATGGCTTCTACACAACAAGCTATCAGTCTGTTTATACCATGGGGCAATGTGAAGGGGATGTTGGCTCCGCTGATTGTGCTGATTGTGTGAAAAATGCTGTCCAAAAAGCTCAGGTGGAATGTGGAAGCTCCGTCTCTGGCCAAATCTTCCTGCACAAATGTTTTATTAGTTATAGTAATTCACCAAATGGGGTCCCTAGAACATCATCGTCGTCTTCAGATTGGTCCCCTTCTTCATCTTCAGGTATTACATATACTGATATAGAACCTCTTGTCTAGCTTTATATGCTCGAGCTCTTCAAAAATGTTGCAGGGTGTGTGTCAGATCCTCCAAAAGTAGTGCATTTTTGGAGGATCTGAAACGGGCATGATCACATTTTTGGGAAGTCTATATATCCTAATTGATTTGCTGAAGTTGCCATTCTACTAAATTGGTAATTGCTTATGATGTTACCAGTGTCAAACAAAGTCAAGCTAATAAACTTTTGTATTCTTGGACTTATGATAAAAGGTCTGAATCACTAGTTATTAAGTTGATTATATCAAACCCCTCTTTAGCTCTAATCCCATAGACGATTTCTGACTAAGTCTTTGTGAATTGGAAGAGCAAGAAGTGGAGTTAGAGTAAAACTTTCTTCTCTTTACGGAGAGATTTTCCATTTTACTTGATCGGGGGCAACCCGAACTTCAGTTACTTCAATGCACCTTTTCTTTCCTTAGATAAATCAAAACTTTGTCCTCCTTAGATTTTCCAGCCATTCTTTTTGTTTATTGTCTACAATTATATTGTAAAGAGAGCTGCATTTAATAATTGTCGTAGGGTCAGGGCAAAATGTGGGGAAGACAGTGGCTATAATACTAGGAGGGGTAGCTGGAGTGGGGTTTATACTCATATGCGTGCTGTTTGCAAGGAATCTAATGAAGAAACATGACGGTACGCCTAATTTGATTAATGTACTGTATTGTTTTCAATAGTTTGAAACATTGTCTCTTGCTTATGCTGTTAAATCTATGCATTATTTGCTGCAGATTATTGAAGGAGTCAGACTTGTTTACTATGACCGGCAACGCTTTCCTGAGGTGGATTCTTTTTTTCGATTCTCTTCTTGAAAGGAAAATAGAAATCAAAGGATTTTGTGTCTGTAATTCTTGGTTTTTCTTAGTTAAGCAGGAAAACGGAAACTGTTTGGAAGAGAGTAGTTTTTGGGCTATGAAAATTGAGATGTATGGTGATAAGTTTTTGAAAAAAAAAAGTGAACTTAAATTGTTAGTTATTTATTAACAAGATTAGAAAGAGTCCTATTGAGCCGAGGGTCTATCGGAAACAACCCTTCTTCCCCACAAAGGTATGCATACATCCTACCTTCCCCCGACACCACTTGTGGGATTACACTGAGTATAATATTGTTGTTGTTATTAGAAATAGTCCTTTTGGTTTTTAACTTTTTCTCCAATTGCCATGTGCATATTGTCTCTTTGTCCAGTTCACTTGAAAAAATGCTTCTACATTTTCTTCAAAAGTTTCTTACTTTACAGAAAGTTCTTTGTTTTCTCTTCATTTATAGGCTGTATATGTTTGTCTTAACTTCCATCGTTTATTTTGTATCGATACTTTTATGCTAGTCCAGTCAAACTCCAATACTGACAGTAACTCATCAGAAACTCCCAAGACTAACAGCAAGGTGTATCATATTCAACAGTTCATTGCATCTGTTTTATCCGCTCAACTCGGAAAGGTGAAAAAGAACTGAGGACACGGGGATGGCAAGGAAGTCTTTGATGGTTCATTTTGTGATAAAGAAAGGAGAAGAGAGTCTTGTATGCCTCAGATTGTCGGAGTTGGCCTCACTTTTGTGAGTAAGAACTGATTCTTAGTTTTTTACTGGATCGTCAACTGGCGTATATTCATCCTAGCTTGCTTTGTATTAATCTCTGGAACATCTTGTATTACCTAACAGCATATTTTGCTAACTTGCACAAGGTTTATGATTCATAATGAGCATTTTGCCTGTGGAAACTTTCTGAGTAAATATGAGCTTACATATTTGCATCGGTTAACTGTAATTAATGGCTCGAGTTGATTGATTGACATGTCTCGTGTCCAGATGGAGAACTCGGATACATGTACAGAACGTAGAAGTATCTGAGACTTCTAAACTCCATTTCCTTTACAATATTTGACATTGACTGTGCCCTATTTACAGCCATTACCAGTATAGTGCAGGATCTCACAGTTGGTTATTAAGACTTATTTCCGTTCTTTGTTTTCTACGTTGAGTGCTGATGTTGAAGCACAACGCCTAGACGATACATGATCTCTATGAACCTCTTCTGACTACTCATCAGGTAAGAACAATGGAAATCATCTCTGATTCTTGTGGCGCGCGTCGAGTTTCTTGCCTGTATCAAAGTGCCTATTTTGAGTGTTGTAGAACATGTAGTTAGCTTGTCTCTCAGTGCAGACTGCAGAGAGCAAAGGAGATGAAAATTGCATATACCTACAAGCCATATTGAACTCATTTCCAGTATTTGAAAAGTCATGAAGTAATGACTTACAAAATGATTAATGATTAGTGTTCAATACTCGTATTGGAATCTGACTAATTCAATTTTGCGTAATAATTCAGTAGACTATGTCATTACAGCAAAATAATTATTAGTAATACTTTTTTTATTTTAGCGACAATATTTATTATGGCGAAAACATTTAATGACAATAGAGTTAATATCATTTCATCCAAAGTCGTTAAAGTGTTTAATAGTGTTGGTTATAAGTATTCATATTATATTATTGCAGCTAAATGTAATATAGAGGCAATTATATTATGTTTTTAAAATATTTTTATCAAAATTCTTTATTTATTGAAGTGTGTCAAAGTTGCAATAATTTCACTCAGCATTATTAACCCCTTAATTACTTATTAGAACAAGATATAACGATATTTATCGTCATATTTTGCATAGTTGAAACAAAAAATTAAAATACTTAATCGTTATGTCTAGTAATTTTACATTTTCAATTTGAAAATAACATTTTCATTATCAAGTTAAGGTTTAACTTTTTAATTGATGTTAATGAATTTCCATAAATAATTATCCTAGTGCTTTGTGAATGAATCGTCTTTGGATGTATCTTTTATCGAAGTCATATGCAACAAAATGGAACTTTAAATTAATTCTGTTTTTGTGTGATTTTTATTTTTTGATTTTGTTTAAAAAGTTGAATCAATGTTGGGACGTATTACATGTACCTTGCAATGATTTCTATTAAGGATAGTTACGTTTATCAATATTTAGTATTTCATACATGTTAATTTTTTTTTAATATTGTATTATAAATTTAAATTATACGCACTATAATATATTAATCTCTCAAAGTACTTTAGACAAATATTAAATCATGTCATGTAAAATCAATTATTATGAAAATGAACCTCTCTTTCAAATTCAAAAACAAATCTTGTATAGAATAAATCATGTCACTTGAAATTTCGAGAAATGAACCTCTCTTTCAAATCTTGAATTTGGTATAATTAATTGAATTATGCAAAGAAGGACATATAAGTCTTTATTACCAAAAAATCACGAGCAAACAAGACAAAAGAATGCAATTATCTCTATTCGTTCACTAGAAGGACTAAGTAAACGCAACATAAAAGAAGAAACAACTAGTTTTATATTTATTTACGACAATAACAATATATTCAGTGTAGTCCCATAAAGTAGGGTATAGAAAAAATAGAACATACACAGACATTATGTTATGCCTATACCTCAGAGGTGAAGAGGCTGTTACGGGATAGATCCTGGACTCTCAAAGGATATTTACTACAACTTCATTCCACGAATTAAAAATGTTATTTTTTACGATGGACAAATAGAATTTCTTCATTATTTGATTTGTTACGCCAACAATACCATAACAAATATACTTACAAACAAGAGAGAGCAAGATTGAACCCAGATACACCACAAAAAGCACTTCATCTCAATTCATTTTTTATCGATTTAAGTTTTTTCACTTGTATCCAACACAATAAGCCTATCAATACTTTGGTTTACAATTTTCCGTGCTTGTAAATCAATGAATTGTGTACTTTCACTTATTTCTTATAAAGTACGTAAGATTCATAATTGATCGACAATAAAAAATGATACAATAGTTGGAATGATAGCAAGATATTGCTAATATTTTTGGAAGTTTGGAATCGATAAATTAAGAGATCTATCTTTCTACAATGCTAGCTAATATACGTAAATTATGCACAAATAATATATGAATTACACATATCATTATATATACATTTACTCATTATTATTAGTTTGAGCGATTGACTTATTTAGGTTGATTCTTCTTAAATGAGCATCAACTTACAAGTTAAAGGATCTATTATCTTTAAAATCATGAGTACGTTGATATATATTTTTTTCAAGTTAAATAGTAGATTTATTTTTATTTGAGCTAGTGTAAAATTTGATTTAGTTACTATAAAATAACGAAAGAATTTGGTAAATTATATTCACAACGGTTAATTACTAATTGATAAATTGAACCTAGTATATTGAATAACTTACCTATATTAACTTAAATTTGAGATTTATTTATGTTATTAGAAAATCAGATTGTGAATATAAATTAAATATATATTTCCTATCATGACTTTCAATATGAAGAAAAAATTACTTTTACTGTGATATTTGGCTAGTAATTTAATGACCATTGTGAAATTTAGGTAAATAAATATGCATGATATTTTCTTTTTGTTGTATACATATTTTTTCAAAATAATTGATTTATATATTTTATTATATTCTAGTATGGAGCATAAGAAAACAAAAAATTTCATTGGCGAAAATAGAGAATGAAGCTTCTTGATACTCCACATTCTCTAAACAACGTTCTAGCTTATATAGTGAACTTGTTAGAGAGTGTGACATCGATCTTGGAATTGTTCTTTCTTCGCCGAAAGGTATACCGTATTCCTTAATTTATCTAAGATTATATTTGAATCATGTCATATCAAAATGTTTATTCGAAAAAATAGAGCAAAAGATATATGTGTCTGAAATTGACTCAAATACAAAAGGATTTAACTCTTTATGACGAAAGAGTTCGATAACAATCAATATCTAAAGAATAATTTAAAGTCTCCAAATCCTATTTCTAAGAGTTCAATCAATTCCAACAAGTTAAAATTCATATAATTTGCACCACTCAAAAAATGAAAGAATATGTAAATCTTATAAAAACTTTACGGGGCATAACACACACATATAAGTATCTTAATTTTTACATAATAAAAAAGAATAATTTAATCATATTACACACATGCATATAAAAAAATCACATTTTTCCGGCAAGTAGGGTGTATAGAGAAGATAAAACATACACAGACCTCACCCCTACCTCATAGAGGTTATTATCGATCGACCCTACACTCTGAAAGGGTATTTGCTCTAGCTTCATACCACAAAACAAAAGGCTTATTTTTACTAGGGATAAATAGAATTTCCTCATTATTTGACTTGTTACGCCAATAACACCATAACATATATACTTACCAACAAGAGAGAGCGAGACTGACATACTCAAGAGAGAGATCGCACAACTGCACTTAAGAACCGGAAGAAAATAATTTTCCATGGCCTTATTTACCAAGCTCGCGACTACTCTGCTAGTTAACGCAGACAAGAAGAAGTCATCACAGACAAGATCTGGTGCTACAACACAAGAAGAAAAACTTCAAAACAAGCACACACATTTATCACAACTAGCTGATTTTCCAGTTACACCACAAAAGCACAAACCTTTTACTTACTTCCCCTTGGGCACTTCAATGGACTTCATCTCAATTCAGTTTCTGGGAAAAGAAATCTAGTGTTCTTGAAGAGAAATTGACTTACCTTCAGCGGAAACATCAAGTATCCAAACCATTCTATAAATTTTGCAATCCAATCTCGAACCTGTCATCAAAAAACTAAATAAAACAAAGAAAAAAGCGCGAATACAAAGAGAAATCACTTCTGTTGAAGATCAAGATCATTTCTTTTCACCTGATAAGATCAAACATGACCAAACTATAATATAAATTTTGCAATCCAATCTCGAATTCATCATCAAGCACTAACCAAAACAAAGAAAAAGCCATAAACACAAAGAGAAATCATTTATGTTGAAGATCAAGATCATTATTTTTCACTGATAAAGTCAATTCATCACAAACATTTAATAACCAACCCATTCTATAAATTTTTCAATCACATATTCAAATCCATCATCAAAACACTAAATAAAACAAAGAGAAACCATTTCTTCTAAAGATCAAGATCATTCTTTTCACTGATAAAGGTGCAGCTTCGCAAACATCTAATAACCAGCTCATTCTATAAATTTCACAATCCAATCTCAAACCCATCATCAAAACACTAAATAAAACAAAGAAATCAGTTCTATTGAAGATCATTATCACTTTTTTTTCACCAGAGGCAAAAAATCAATTCACCAGAGGCAGCACATTAACATCTAGTAACCAAACTATTCAATTAGTTATGCAATCCAAACTCGAATCCATCATCAAAACAAAATAAAAACCACAAACACAGAGAGAAATCATTTCTGTTGAAGATCAAGATCATTCTTTTTCACTGATAAATTCAATTAACCAGCGGCTTCGCAAACATCTTATAACCAACCCATTCTATAAACTTTGCAATGCAACCTCAAACCCATCATATCAAAACACTAAATAAAACAAAGAAAAACCACAAAGATCATTTTTTTTCCACTGATAAGTCAATTAACCAGCCCATTCTACAAATTTAGCAATCCAATCTCGAATCCATCATCAAAACACTAAACAAAACCAAAACATAGCAAAAACCACAAGACAAAGTGATATCAATTCTATTGAAGATCAAGATCAATTTTTTTCACTAATAAACACTGCAGCTTCCCAAACATCTAATAAAACAACCAACACATTCTACAAATTTCATCAATCTAATCTCGAAACCCATTATCAAAACACTAAAAAAAAAAACAAACATAACGAAAAATAATTTCTATTGAAGATCAAGATCTTCTTTTTTTAACTAATAAACTGCAGCTTCCCAAACATCTAACAAAACCAACATCTAACAAAATCAATTCTGGGTTGTAGCAGGGGAAGCACCAAGAAGACTAGCTTGTTGAAGATCAAGATCATTTAGCTGCTGTTCACGATCCATAACAATAATTAACGGCAAACCCAGAACCAAAAACGTTGTAGCAACAAGCCACGCAGCTTTTCCAGTACTCTTCGCCAGTTTTTTTCCCACATAAGTCGCACCACAAGCTGCTTGTTTCCCCTTTGTAACAATGGAGGATTGAGAAATCCTAGCTAAAACGCCGTCGTTCTTGCTGCTGCTGCTTGATCCGGTTAAAGCAAAGCGTTTTCCACCCATGGGCGCCATTGTTGAAGAAGAAGAAGCAGAGAAAATTTGTAGGGTTTTTCGCTTAAAGAGTATTTGGGGCTTAAACCCTTGTTATATTGTATTGTATAAACTAATGCAAATTCAACAAAGCATTTATAGAAGAAAAAAAAGCACTTATAATAAATTCATAAATATCCCTAATAAATAATTACTAGTATCAAAATAAGTGTTTATTATGGAAGAAGAAAAAAATCACTTATAACAATTTTTGTTTGGCTAATTTATTTGAAAAGTGTTTTTTGATAAGCAAATTGTGTTTGACTAATCTTTTTTTAAAAAAAAATTTCGAGAGTCAAATTATGAAAAAGGGTAAGTATCAATGTGCATTTAATATTAATAATATTTTATGGAGAGAAACAATTTTAAATATCTATTATAAATTTTTTAATTAAATTAAAATGTACATATTCATAAATATAAAAATAATTCCACAAATTAAACCACTATATATGAAAAATTCACAACAAAAATAAATTAAGTCTTTATATTTTTAATTCTATAAAAATATTGTTGTTGTCTTGAATGAAAATTAATCAAACTTATGAGATATACTAATTAATTAATAAGGGATATATTAGTAAATATGTATATATGAAAGGGATATTTTAGTTTTTAAAAAAACAATTTTCTGTTTATGGTTTTCCTTTTTTTAAGAAGTAGAAAAACTGTTTTTACTTCCATTTAAAATGAGTTTTAAGAATTTTCCAAACACATGATAATTCAAAAAAAAAAATATCAAAAATATTTTTGGTCTTTCAACAGCAATGTCAAACAGACTCTAAGAAAGTGTTGTACAAGAATATAGACATATAGTTGGAAAAACCTATTAATTTTTGTGTTGAATTCATAAGGTGACACTTATTTTAGGATAGTTTTTCATTTTTATTAAGGTGAAATTTATTTTGGAACAAGGTTGTTAAATACTCAGATGTCATGTTTAGCTTTTATAAGTCTCTTAAGAAAGGTCTAATACTCTTTTCATTCATTATTATTTGTTCATTTTAAACTTTGCACGTCTCTTAAAATATAATGATTAATATGATTATTTAACTATAATTTACATATTAATTGACGTATATTTTTAAGCATTGAAAAATAATTTGGGGATAAAGTATATAATATTGAGGATAAACTAGGAATAAAAAGTAATAAGTAAAAGTATAAATCAATTTTTAAAATTGTAGATAAGTAAAAGTGAATGGAGTGAATAGTAAGTTTACATATAAAGAAGTTTTTTAACGGGACAACACCCAATAAATTCAATTATGACTAAAGAAGTGTTTTAACTTGGGCAACACCCAATAAATTCAATTATGACTAAAAATTAAGAGGTACGCCTTAATTAAATATTACCTCATCTATCTTAAATTGTTTGTCATATTTTTCTCTCCCATCTTATAAGAAAATATTACTTAGAAAAAAATATCAATCTTTTTCCCCTTAAAATTATAATTTAGACAAAAAAAGTTTGCGTGAGATATAAATTTATGTACAAAAATATACTAAAATTTATTTAACAATAGTAAACATAAAACCATCCCCTCATAAAATTATAATTCAAATTTGCTTGTTAGCAACATCAAAATTTACATTGTGAATCAACATTTTTTTCTTTTAACTTGAGTCATTTTTGCCTGATCAATTCAAACATATGTAACTTCAGACATTTTTATCATCGTCTGAAGTTATTTCGAAATGACACTACCAGAAACTAAACCTATGACAACGGTATTTTTTGATATGGCTATACAACCGCTGCTATAAACACACGATTTAAGTTTTGCTAATACACTTTAGCAATGGAATCGTTGCAATTGTACAAAAATCAATTCACCAGAGGCAGGCAGCACATTAACATCTTGTATTCAATTAGTTCTGCAATCTCGAATCCATCATCAAAACAGTAAACAAAACAAAAAAAAACCACAAACACAAAGAGAAATCATTTCTGTTGAAGATGATCATCATTTTTTTTCACTGATAAATTCAATTAACCAGTTGTTCTATAACCAACCCATTCTATAAAATTTGCAATCCAACCTCAAAATTATAATCAATTGAAGATCAACATCTTCTTTTTCCACTAATAAACTGCAAATTTCGCAATCTAATCACGAATTCATCATCAAAACACTACATAAAACAATGAAAAACCCAACAAACATAACAAAAAAAAGCAATTTTATTGAAGATCACGATCCTGAGTTTTTTCCACTAATAAACAGTAGCTCCCCAAACATGTAACAAAATCAACCAACCCATTCTAAAAATTTCTAAACCCATCATGAAAACACTACATAAGACAAATAAAACGAAAAATCAATTCTGGGTTGTAGCACCAAGAAGACTAGCTTGTTGAAGATCAAGATCATTCAGCTGCTGTTCACGATCCATAACAATAATTAACGGTAAACCCAGAATCAAAAACGTTGTAGCAACAAGCCACGCAGCTTTTCCAGTACTCTTCGCCAGTTTTTTCCCCACATAAGTCGCACCACAAGCTGCTTGTTTCCCCTTTGTAACAATGGCGGATTGAGAAATCCTAGCTAAAACGCCGTCGTTCTTATTGCTGCTGCTTGATCCGGTTAAAGCAAAGCGTTTTCCACCCATGGGCGCCATTGTTGAAGAAGAAAAAGAAGCAGAGAAAATTTGTAGGGTTTTGGCTGTATTTGGGGCTTAAACCCTTGTTGTATAGTAGAAACTATTGCAAATTCAAGAGTATTTATAAAAGAAAAAAAATCACATATAATAAATTCGTATATATCCCTAATAAATACTTACTCGTTTCAAAATAAGTGTGACCTTAGAAAAAAAAAATGTGTTTATTAAGGAATTAATAAATATAATATATAGTTTACCAAATTACCCTTTGTTTAGTTTTTTTTTCCTTGAAAATTGAATGTTATTAAGAAAATGCTGTGTTGATTTAATAAAGTGATATTTATTTTGTGACAAATTTGTATTTTTCGTTAAGGTGAAATTTATTTTGGGACGTAGGAAGTTAAATACTCATATGTCGAGTTTCTCTTTTATAAGTCTCTTAAGAGAGGTCTAATACTTCATTCATCATTATATGTTCATTTCGAACTTTGCACGTCTCTTAAAATATAATGAGTAATATGCTTATTTAACTATGATTTACTTATTAATTGATGTATATTTTTAAATATTGAAAAATAATTTAGAGATTAAGTATTTATTATTGAAGGTAAATTAGGAAAAAAAGTAATTATTTTTCCTTTATATATTAAAAGTAACAAGGACTAAAAAACAACTTAATTCAATTATGACTAAAAAATAAGAGGTACACCTTAATTAAATACTACCTCATCTATCTTAAATTGTTTGTCATATTTTTTCTCTCACATCTTATAAGAAAATATTAAGTAGAAAAAAATATCAACCTTTTTCCACTTCAAATTATAATTTAGACAAAAAAATTTACGAGAAATATAAATTTATGTACAAAAATTTAATAAAATGTCTTTAACAATAGTAAACATAAAATCGTCACCTGATAAAATTATAATTCAAATTTACTTGTTAGCAACATTAAAATTTACATTTGTGAATCAACATTTTTTCTTTTAACTTCAGTCATTTTTGCCTGATCAATTTAGACATATATAACTTGAGACATTTTAATCAGCACATTAGTTATTTCGAAATGACGCTACTAGAAACTAGACCTATGACAACGGTATTTTTTGCTATGGCTATACAACCGTTGCTATAAACACTATATTGCAACGATTTAAGTTTTGCTAGTACACTTTAGCAATCGATCGTTGCAATTGTACAAAAAAACGTTGCTATAGATTATCTCTATATATGACAACGGTTTTTGGAAGGAAAAAAAAATCCTATTGGAACTATATTATTTACCTATATGAAAACGGGAAATCTTAGTAGTTCAGCTGATTGACTACCTAAACTTTCACCTTGTTAGTGGAGTTCGATTTCTCACCATGTAATCCCCTCTGATCACTCATTTTACTTCGTATCGAGGGATTAAGCATTTGGAGTAGCCACAACTCCATGAAAATATTGAAATCGATATTTGTGATTATATGAATCTTCGTCTTTGTCTTCATCTTCATCTTCGTCTTCCTCTGTTTCCCATAAAAACCTAGCATATGATGCTAGTACATCGCTGAAAACAAAAACAACATAAATGTAATGAATATGGTAGTAGTACTAATTTATGTTACTCTATGTATTTTTATTTTTTTTCATATACTATGGTTATCTAAAAAGAATACTACATGAAAAATAAGAAACAAGTCAAAATATCGCGCCAATGCAAAAGTCCTTTACTACAACAACATTCCCAGTGAAATCCCACAAGTAGAGTCTGGGAGGGTAGTGTGTACACAGATTTTACCTTTACCTCGTGGAGGTAGAGAGACTATTCACGAAAGACTTTCAGCTCGAGTACAGCAAATCAAAGTAGGTATGAAAGGGGAGAAAATGACAGTGAAAAAAGAAACGTTTACGATGTACATATATATATGTTTAAATCTTATTTCTTAAATCATCATGTGGTGTTATCAAACATCAAAAAAGGGAACCTTCTTATTTAAAACAAGGAATTATGAAATTTCCTTTTCTCTTTTAATGAGATGATTTATAGTCGATTAAATGTCTATAGCTTGTCTTAAACCACAAGTTTAGAAGAATGACTTTCTTTCTTAAACTTCGTGTCTTATCAAACACCGTCACATAAAATGAGACGGGACAGAGAGTGTAGCACTTACCAGTTTCCAGGAGAAGCTTGAACTGCTCTTTTAAGGTAAGAAGAGGCTTTATTTTGGTCATGATGAAGATGCCATATAAAATTTGCATATTGTGAAATAATTTCTCCATCACTAGCATCTGTCAATACCGCGCGCGAGTAGTATTCTTCAGCTCCTCTCAAGTCTCCTTTACACTGCACGAAAAAATGACAAGCACGCTAATGACAACAACATACCCAATGTAATCTGACGAGTGGAATTTGGGAAAGGTTGAGTGTATATATGCAAAAGAACTCAAAGTGTTCAATTGACTATCTTTCACTATATGTTGCTACGCCACTGCTTGTATGCGGTAGCTTAGATGAAAAATATGGGACATTACCTGATCAAGGAACTGAGCATAGTTTCTTAAAACTAAGGGGTTGTTTGGATTTTCTTGAATCATACTCTTGTAGTAATCCTCAGCTGCTATAAGCTCATTCAGAGTCATGCCACCGCTAAATCCGCAATTTCCAATCCCAAATCCTGCAGCAAGATTCAGCAGAGGGCTAGCTTGTCTGTTATCTTGTTCAAAATCCATGTTGTGTGACATAGCATTTTCTTCGGTTTCCTTGAAAAGATGGCTCATCAAGAAGGTTAAAACTTCATATGATGCAAAACGGATCTTGTTCTAAAAGTTGTTACTCCCTCCGTTTCAATTTGTTTGTCTGGTTTTGATTTGACACAGAGTTTAAGAAAATAAAGAAGACTTTTGAATCTTGTGGTCTGAAGCTAAAGATATGTAGAATGTAACAAAATGTACTTTAATCATGTTGTCAAAGGTTGAAAGTTAGAACTAAAATAGTTGTCAAAAGTGGAAAGAGACATTCTTTTTTAAACGGACTAAAAAGGAAAGTAAGAAAAATGAATTGAATCAGAGGGAGTATATGTTCACTTGGAAATAAAGTAAAGAGGATGTGTGAAAACCTTAGTTTCGTCAAGGTGTGTGCCTGCATCGTGCTCGTTGTCATCATAATTGATCTCCCAAAGAAAATTAGCATATGCTGCAAGGACATGGCTGGAAACAGAAAAAATGAATGTGAAAAAGGAGACATATACTATGTGATGTTCAAATTTGTAACCTATCAATACACCATATATTTGTTCTATCATGAGAAATGAAGATACAAAGTTATACATGTTCCATTTCATATCGCGCTATTTCATTTTCAGTCTATTCCAAGAAAAAAGGCAGCTTTTTATATTTGGAAACTCTTTAATTTGAAACTTCTCATTTTGCTCTTAATGACATGCTATTATAGCCATAATGATATCATGGCATGTGTCGAAACCAGAAGTTGTAGTGGTACTTTTGGTATGTGACAGAAGTATTTCTTTTTTTTCTTAAACTCCGTTGCATTCAAATACTGCCATATAAGGCCAAAACGGATGAGGTACCTGTTCTCGGGATCAACATGAGTGGCATGTTCGAAGTAGCTCAAGGCTCTATCTTTATCATGGTGTAGCTGCCACACCAATGTAGCATACTGTGACAAGATATCCCCGTCTTGTGGATCTGCTAGAGTAGCTTGAAAGTAGTAGTCCTCGGCCCCAGAAAGATCTCCTTTCGACTGCCACCAACGTTCATGAAAGACACAAAACATCACATGATCACTAAGATTGGACTAAATCATATCACATTATGTGGAAACAAGAACAGAGAGTTTAGGGGCAAAACAACATGGATCACAATTCTTTTTGTATGTTTCATCCTGCCAAATCACTAGTAAAGAGTTTGTAGTTGTCGAAACCATAAAGAAAATGTCCACGGTACAAAGAGAATTCACCATATTCGTAAGAAGGAAGAAATGGTGATCAACAGAATCAATAGAGTGACTTGCAAAAGCTGAGCATAATTAAGACCAAATGTTAAACATGTCTAAGACCACACAAACGTTGTGATATGTTTAAGGCCACAAGTTCACAATATCTGTCTTTTTTTCTTGAATTTCGTATCCAATCAAATAATTTCACGCAAATTGAAACAGGAAGTAGCTCTCAATGAAGACGTTGAAAGATACAAAGAGAATTAGAAATGTTCCTCAAGACATATGGTGATCAACATAGTCAATAGACTGACCTGCAAAAGCTGAGCATAATTCCTCAAGACCAAAGGGTTGAAAGGATATTCTTCAAGCAAACTCTTATAATGTGCTTCAACATCTCCAATTTCATCAAAATTTGACGGTACAATGTCAGCACCATGACCCGCCCTCATCAGCCCACCCATAGTCAGGGACTTCATGTCACCGCTATGATTCATGCCACTAACATCAATTCCAAATCCAGCAGCAAGGTACATTGGACAAACTGGTTCATTTCTTTCTTCAGATTCTTCATCTTCTTTCTCATCGCAATCTTCATTATCATCGTCTTCCTTAATAAGACCCATGATGCATTTCCCAAAACTAAAATCATCACTAACTAAATCTTCTATCTCATTTCCTATAGTAACAGCTAGAGCTGTCAATATGGGCTAGCCCACTCCATTCGGGCTAACCCATACAGGCTTTGACATTTTACGGGTCAGGCCGGGCTAGCCCATTTTTAGTGTGGGCCAGAAAATGGTCGGCCCAGCCCACAAGTACGTGGGCTACAGGCTTGCCGGGCCAGCCCACTTTTTTAATTTTTTATTTTTTTTATAATTATTAAAATAAATTATAAATTATAATTTAAAAATATTATTATAAATATCGACAAAACAATATTATATGGTGTTAATGTTACTACTTGTTAA